>SDVV010045293.1:0-10079 GCA_016164225.1 Gammarus roeselii
TTGATTTTTATTCTTTATATATATCTGGTTTTCTCCGGCCTTTGAAACAATAATGCGATATATGTATAATTCGTATAATTCGACCCAGTAAACCCTGTTTAGAGCCAATAAATACATGTAACAATGGGCAAGGTCGTGGGGTTTTCTCCAAGTTAGTGGAAGTATGAATAGTGTTTGAAGTAAATACTCTTATCTTGATAACCCGCTACGATGTCTCAATGGACTTTTCCTCCTACTGTAGCACAGAACAGAGCAAGACCTATATATATGAAATAAAATTTGAATAATTAAAATGCATGGGCACATGCTAGTTTTCAAATGAGTTGCGATTCATCATAGATATCCACACTTGAAACTTTATCGAATGCTGCGAATTAAATACAAACCACACAAAATCCAGAATCCTGGCAATTATGTTATATCAGTGTTTTACCTCTCGTTCTGGTTAAACGCTTTTCAATTTACCACGAATTAGTTTTAAACGGGTCATGCTCTCCTCCCAAATATTCATGCCTGTGGCACATGCGCAAAATCACGCTCTCACTCATTCACGGAGATGAATGACGCCAGTGTTCCCATTGACAATTCTCTGTGGAATGCTGCTGACCACTACTCATAGTATAGCTTATAAGCATTACAATAAAAAACTCACGGATCGCCCTTTTAGCAGCAAACTAAGTGAGCTTCCATTAAATATTATTCCGATACGCATGAACCAATTGTTTGATTGCATTGAGTAGTCAGGCATCTGTCATGAGTTACTTTTTTGTCGTTAGAATGTGAGCTTAAAGAATTTAAGGTGATACCGGAAAGTCAAATGCTGTTAAAATGCTATGCCTAACACAATAATTTCGCAAAAAAGTAGTACTCACACTAAAATAACCGGCTGGACAACTCTGCTCTAAATATATGCCTATTTGTGTTGTCATTATTAAGTAAACGTGGGTCACCGAGCTGAACGACACTGAATTTGGCTGTATTGTGCACCCAAGACTTCTTCACATAATCGAATGTTCAATGAAGAAGGACTTGGCGTATTCTATTTACATCGAATTTGAGAAATCTAACTCGTTATGTACGAATATCGTTGACTACAGTTGAAATATGTTCTATGAAGGAATCCGCTTTCGTCGAGGGAGATCTTAGTCTGTATAGCTTTTATATCCGTCATTATTACATTAGCAAATCATTTCAGAGTACAGTTTGTTTATCGACGCCAATCCCGAGTTCCTTTCTGGTTCGTTTCCCGTGGACAGAATATATTTCATTACAAAATGCTGAGGACATTGGTATGGTATTAGCACCATGGTAGTTCCAATCTACCTTTACGTGAATGAGACCATTTTTCACAGCATTCTTTGACGAACGGGTTTATTTATTTCATTTGCATCACCGTGCAAATGCTGAATCCCTCATAAACAAAATTGACTGAAAAGCCAAAACGCTCTAACGAAAATCACCCATAAGCCGCCCATCCGCACACTTGCTTGGTTAACCTCATCATTTACACCGATCCCCGACCTAATCCCGACTTAATGAGGAGGAAGACTTAGGGGGCGATCCGAGAGTCGTTTCACTATCATTAGTCAGGGAGGATTGTTGGGCGGGCTTCGTCGACTGAGCAATAGAGATCAGAGGCAGACAGAAGCTAGAATGGGAGCTCTGTCTGTCTGATTATGTTCAGTGGATCTCCACTTATGAAGCCGTGCATAACAATATAATGTTAATGTGTGTCTTCTTCGAATTATGCAAGTATAACAGTAAGTATGAACATTTTCTTTCAAATCTCATCGCCATCACTGTTTTGGGGCGATTGGCCGTTAACAACGTCCACGTGAATTTAGTATAAAATCCCCGTGCGACGTCGGAAAAGGAAAAACTTCATGAGATAAGAAATATCTAATTATTGTACAAAAAATCGCATTGCATTACCATGTCACACACATATACGTCTTAAAAATGTGTCGTAATAGTTTAAGTCATCGTGGTCCATTGATTAGCAAAATGATTAGGACGGAGATTACTAGCAGGCCGACACGATACCTTGAATCGGACAGTTCTTTATGTGACGTTTATTATATGCTCTTGTTTCTGGCTCAGATTAAAACTCCAATTTCCCTGCTCCCTGAATTTTTTTACAATCACTTGTTTCAGTGATGATGGTAATCATCTGCAATATTTTAACTGTACCTGTTACCATTACATTTTTTTGGCTTGAACATCGCATTAAGCGTTCGACAAATGAGTAATTTTTTTATTTGAAATCGTGGCGGAAAGGGGTCGGTAAGAAAAAAAAATATGGTGAACAAAAGTGAACCCCACCCTGTCTCCGCTGTTGTCTCAAATTTGTCTCAACTAAGTCGGGTTGACTGTTTGAGAATAGTTTGGTTTCCTAAACCATCTATTATTGGTCGCGCAAATTATTGGTCAATTGAAATAAATAATTCGTATTTAGTCTCGACCAATGATGCCCAATGAATATGACAGCGTCCGTCAAATTATCAGCAGAATTTGCAATTGAAACTACGAGCGACAATGAACAATTTTAATCGTGTCATTTGGTTCATACATTGATAACCCAACTCCCGTAGTTGAACGCTAAGTTAGAACATTTCAAGTACTCAAGGATACCTTTCTACCTAGGGAACTCAATCATCTTGTTTAAAGTCTATATACTTATGAGCTTCATTTGAATTATATCGCTAAATCGCAAGGGTCTCACGATGATTCTGGCGTACTCGTCAGAAGTACTTACAGACATGCTGTATTCAGTTAAATTATACGACTTCCCTTTCTTAGACCAATATGTGAGCGCTATGGCGGCTGACTGTTAACACTAGAAGGGATGGAGGAAATACAACCAAACCTGTATATATGGTTGCAAATGAGCTCCAAAACAATTTTAGCTTATGTTTGCATAAAACACATATACAGTAATATAGATTTTTGCACTCCTTTTCTTGGTGCTCTGACGTGACCAGATGCAATATCCATTGTCGCCTTTCAGTTATACGACTATTCTTTTTTCTCTCCAAACGGCCTCATCTCCGCCACTCCCATGAATGATTGCTGTCCATAAGGTAAAAGGGAGGGATGTCGAGCGATGCAGGGACAGACTATACTCAAACCTGTGCAGGTAAAGTTACCCCAATGGAATAATGCGTCTAAATCAATAGCGACCGGATGGCAACTGCGACGTGTGTAAAGCTTCGTTCGAAGGAGATCGGTAGAATCATTCCGGCCATCATCAGATGTGCAGTTAAAAGTATTCTTGTCTTGTCTTGTCTAGAACATTTTTCGCATAAGCATGAAACAATATCCAGAGTAGCCTACGTCTAAGTTTCCGAATATTTCATTATCATTTATTTTTCACGGAACCAAAGTATATTTTTTCACCAACCTGTTACAAACGATTTAGAATAGAACATTGATTTACTGAGTTTTCATTTAAACAGCTTTGGCTCCGATCAATCAAATCAATTGCATTTTATCATATGTTGAAATGGAATCAAGAAGATATAATAGTTTTAAAATATTCCATAGAGAACCTCTGATTTTTTGGACGGTGCATGAGCTTTTCAATGAGCATGTGGATTTAAATAACTTACTATTCAGTTGATCATTTCTTGACAGCACCATAAGAATCGAACTGCGATGGCCTCCCAAATGCATTACTCCCTTACGCGTTCCTTCCGTAGTTGCTCCAGTCATTTGACAGCTCTGCCACACGGCCCTAGTCCACGATAAGGAGATAACAAATCACATAAACCATTGCAAGGAAGGAAAGGGGAAGTGTCCTACTTCTATAACGCAAACTGAGGCAAGGAAGAATAATTTTACATTCGGTATGTTAGATGATGTGAAAGACATTTCTTGCAACCGATGTAACAAAATTAAGTTTGGACAACTTTTCACGTTGGAAATAAGAAAGAGAACCGGTGTTTAGTTGAAATGCTTGTGATTCCATCTTTGTCATGTCATACACATACCTACACACTGAATAACATCTTTAATCGAATAGTGATTAAAGTGCTTTGAAGGAAGGAGGGACTTGAGCCGCAGTCGGAGGCGTTTTTTGGAATGAACTGAACGAAAATACGTTATGAAGAACTTTAAAAATATACTTCGCCTACTATATAAAGCAGATGCCATGACGAGCGTCATTAAGGGGCGTGACCAAAGTAGAATGAAACGGAGAGCTTAAAGTGAATATAAGAGATGGGTTAGGACCTAAGCAGCTTTCGGTCAAGACTGACCCTGATATAAAGTTTACAGTCCTCCAAATCATAGAGAGTATCACCAAATACTGTGACGCAATTTTTTTCGGTATTTTCCTACCTATGTTACATTCAGAACGAAATATCCTTTGATCCTATGATCCTTTGAAGTATCGTCTTTGTATATATTTTCTATTATCCATGTTTGTTCAAATGTGTTTGAGTTTTATACACCTTTTGTGCACACAATATGGTTTGGTAATATCGAAGTTGATATTTTTCATCATTTATAAAGGGAGTAATCAGCTGTTTCCGTGATTTTTTTAATGTTTTCGATCCTTTGTGAAATGAAGAACCTGTAGAGAGCTGCGAGAAATGTTAATATAGCCCAGTCTCCATGTTCCATCATTGTTACAAAGTTTTTACTCCGCTCGCATCACTCATTGAAACAATTGTGAAACCCAGTCCCGCTAGCAATAAATCACGTAATATAAAAACTATACTTTCAGATTATCGATTTGTTAGCAAACTTTAAGTTCACACTCTCGGAACGGTTAGATTCAATAGTCGGTCATGAATTATTTCTTTACTAAACATTTCCGTAGTACGCATTCATACATCACACTCATTCATCGATTATTTATTTATTTTCCATATCTGCAACCTTTCAGTAAGATGAGATCGAACCAAACATAATTAGGATTACCTATATTTTTTTCTGTATTTTTTTTTTGTCTTCCTACTGCAACAAACTAATCAATTCCGACTGTCGTCCACTTATGAAATTTAATCACATATCCTTTTAGTGGCTTTCGCATAACAAATAAATGCATTTAAGCACACATCTCAAGAGGCACCTGGATTGGAATTTGCCTATTCAAACATCAAAATCTAACGGCACATCTAAGCATTAAAAACATAGTACATTTTATCATTCAAGTCCTGTTGGAATTTCAAGATCTTGTCATGTTCATTCGGAGCATAACAATGAACGTTTTTTTCTCACTGCTTAATGTTTCACGAGGCAGTTATAATCGGCTGATCTTAAATTGTTACAGTAATGTCCCTCCATGTTTGGAGTCGATGCCCCTCCATAACTGGACAGCTGTTGAAACCCTCAAGATGACGTGATTCCTTGAGTTACTTTAAAAACTTTAAAGGCAAGCGTGAGGCTCTTTCTAACGTTAAAGTGGGAGGAAAGAGAGTACAATGTGGCTGTTTATAGGTACAGGGAAGGATGTTTAACAATCCTGTATCCATGAGTAGAAAACATTGCAAAGCCCAGGGCGCAATAGATAATATAACCCAAAATCACCAAATCAAGGACAATGATGCTAATTCCACCAAAACCGTCGAGGCTATGAGAAATAAATACACTATTGAAAGATAATCAGCATCTTATAGGAAATAGTTTATTAAATTACTCGAAACCTGACGTCATGATTCTAGAATACTTTGTTCGAACTAATTATTTGTCGTATCGTCGATTAGATGCATTGGTATAATATGAAACTCATATCTGGACGAAGTTTTCGATGATCATTATATACACTCATTGTGAGGAACAATGTTTTCTTTTATTGATGAATATACAACTTTCAAATTATTGTTGTGATATTGAACTCATTCAAGCTTTTTTTTTCCTGTATTATTCAATCTCGGAAAATTATATTTTAGCAGAGGACATACGTTACTGTAGATAACCATTGATACCCATTGAATTAATGCTCTAATTGTAAATATTCATTTCTCACCATGATGACAAGAGCCAGTCAGGATAAGCTCTTTCGGTGCTTATCCTTGGGCGCCCAGCAGTGAATGGAGGATAGAATCGCTCGAAATCGACCGTGATCTGCCGAGCCACTGTCTCTGTTTTTCTTTCGGGATCTTGCCCACTTTGAAGACCTACTCAGAGAGGGTTCGAAATAGTAATTTGTCAAAACTATGTGATTTTCAGAATGTCAACAAAGTAAATAACTAAAATAGGAAGTCGCTGTAGAGATAGTCTTATACACATGTATAGTCAACTTACCTGAAAGTAATCGAGTAAAGGTTCACGTTTGAATAAGACATCGATCTAAACGTTAATGTTTACATATGAAGGAAATCGCAAGCGTAGAACTGACGAAACGTTTTCTTCTAGGCACAACAAAACGGAAATTGGAAACGAGCACGTGGGAAGCGTTTGTCAATTCAAGTCCATCATTATATCAAAATAAGCTGTATCGAGAGTATTTTAGAACATATTTTTTCGAAATCAAAGGTACGAACTCCAAAATTATTGATGCTCTATTTAGATTGATTACCCGCAGACGATCATAGTCGGCATTAAGACACATATGTTTAGGGAGCGAAATACACAGGATTTAATTATGTAGGCCGTCTAATGTTCCTATCTGATATCGGCCAAACTCCTGTGATCGTTCATAAATATGACGTGCCGATGGCAATAGCCGGTAACGACATCGAATATTTCTGACTCTGGCCACACTGCACGAAATAAATTGTGAAATAAAATTGAGAAGACACGGAATTGTTGCATACACTGATTGCAGTTGTGTAGCACTTGGTTTCTTTACGGCATCCAGTGGAAACTACGACGCCTCTCGTTTCGTCTATACTGTCGTGGCAACTTTGCTTAACGAAGCATTGACAGCATCAATAAGTAAAGCTAATAATTGTCCACAAGTGAGGTTGTTCTACAATAACATTCCCTTTGCTATCATTTCTGGTCAAGCGTTACTGTTTGAATAGGACAGAGGTGATTGCCAGAAGGAACAAAGTATACTGCTTATGCTTATTCACGTATTGCGAGGTTAGTATAAAGGATTAAATAATCGCTTGCCAGATAGAATCTTGCTAATAGGTAGGTCTACGTTCAGATATAATTGTTTGGTCTTGCCAGAACATTGCATGTCTAGAGCACGACGTAAATATCGTCCTTTCCAAATCAACTTTTCTGCTTCTAATACCTATTGAATCCATCAATATAATTATATAATTCAGACGACGAACAATGCCGACACCACGAACCTGTTGTATCGGCATTGCTCATTATCTGAATAGATGGCAGAAGCAGAGAGCTAATTCAGAAAGCTCGTTATTTAAGTCATTTTATTATATGTAAAAAGGCATTCATATTAAGCTAAAGGGCCTCCAATCAAAAACTTTTCATTGCACCTCTTTTTCTAGCTAGTCAATGCATCTCTAAACCTGTTATCTTCTCAAAGCGTTTAACCTGTCAGGGTCTTAAAATAGCATAAGGATTTCCGGGTTTGATAGATTTTTTTTACTCAATTAGTCATAGTTAGGATCGTCGTTGGATGCTATCGATTCAAATATTTTTAAAAGTTAGGGTTGAAATTGTCTCACTTTCAATTTTTGTGAAGGTTCCCTTGGGCAGTCAATTCAGTTTTATACCAAAATTAATTTGTATCTTCCGGCCTCCCATAACAAAATCCCAGCCCATCTCACAATCCCAACTCCCGACACAAACTCCTAAAATTGGCAGCGATTCGAGATTATCGGGCCAACTATGAGAGGAACGGCGGCATGTTTCCTGTGAGCCAGTGTCTACTCCCGCGCCTGACAGAGACGGCTCCGTTTGAGTTGTCCCTTCGATGACGGCGAAGCAAATACAGGCAAGTGACGCCGCAGCGGAGACCTTGCCCGGCCAGAGCCGGAAAGTAGGATCATTGTACAAACAGGACCCCTCGACCTGGCACAAAAATTTCCTCACTTACGAGGTCACTTCGCAGCAAGTTAGTAAGCTCAGTTTGATGGTTGAGATGCAGCAGGAAAAAACACGGATGACTTGCCATAAAAAGTCGGACCGCGATATCTGTCTGAGAAGTTCAGGAAGTCGGCGCGCCGGGCTAACAGTCTCTATGTACACAACTTGTCTGACATGACATTGTGATGTGATATGAATTAATTATGTTCAAAGGGTATCTACTTCGATCCTGTGATTGCAAGACCAAATACATGACACGACAGAATGAAATCAACCCAAATAACGGAAGATACTGTTATTTAAATAAACCGATCTCTGGTACGGAAATGTCGTAGACCGGAATATACAATTGTTTTCGTTGGTTTGCGTTCATTTAACTGGTTAGGGTCGAATAACGATCGAAATCATATCTATATGACTTAGAAATTCTTCTCTTGATTCTATAATTTACACATGAACATTTCTGATAATGATCTACTGAACAATATTTGACGGTCACTGAGAATGAGAATATTGGCATAGCCTGTCAGCGATCAAAACCTGCGTCTCTTGAAGCCTTTGTGATCAATGAAAGAGCAATTGTTCTCACGAGACCCTTCGTGCCTCATCAAACTGATCTCAGGAGACGTTGATGGCCGGCACCGCTGTTGAGTGATGTCATGTTGATGATTACCGTAATACAATGTAAATGTTTTTTGAAACAAACAAAAACAGTTATAAACAATTAATGTTGTTTGTCTCGTCAATTGGTCAACGAACAAAACTTTGATATGATCAGTATTAAGAGGAAATGGTTTAGCAACACAGCCCTCGTTCATAAAGACGGTCCGAAATTCAAACGCAGTCTAAACTCAAAAGATGTTTGAGCAAGGTTGGTGTTGAAGGATATTGTTTGTCGAAAAAGGAATGACATATGTTACTAATCTGTATTATTCTTATAGTAATGAATAAGCCTAATCATAGTGGATAAAAACGATAAGTACTGTGAGTCAGAAGAGCTCTCCTTTATCAAATCTGTTTAACGAACCTAAAAATGGTAGGCTTTTCCCGTCATGAAATGAAAAATCATTACGTTTTCGCTATGTTCTGTGCAGCAGATAGAAAGGATCGCTGACTTATCTAATTTGGGTTTGGTGCCCGTCTCTTGCAAGTTATTTTGTGGGGATTGCTGTCTAGAAACGCAAACGAAAAAAAACGAACACAAATACCTCGTATCAGTGTCCTCTGCTGGCCATATTGTCGGCGGCAGAATACAGCATCTGCCGGAACATGATGCACAATAAGCGGGAGTGTTGCACGGTGGTGATAACATTAGGGCGGCACAGTAGCACTGTGCAATTGTCGACGCCAGGAGGTGGAGTGTGGTCGCCTGACCAATCTGTTTGGGGGTGCGACCTCTTGCAAATTAAACATACAAAGATATATTAAGAGGAAGAAATATATCACGCACAATATGGATGGAAAAATGACGTTTCGTCCACTTCTTTGACAATCATGTTCTATTTACAGAGCGACAACGTTATATACGAATCGGGATGCATAACCGACCGATCTATTTAATGTTTAGTGTGTGAAAATTTGTTCATACAATTGGTCGTAATTGAGGAGGCCATCTGTTGAGCAGATTAAAACGGTTTGACTCACGAAATAGTAAACAACAGGAGGATCTGTCTTACATAACTGTGAGTCTGTACAATTTTGGAAAGTTCGAAGTGAATATGTATTGTCATGACTTCAAACACGTCGTTATTTGCGTTTCATTGATCCATGTCTGATTCTAAATCCTCTATACTTATAATATAACTCGTAACAGAGGATCAGAGGCCAGCATGTATTGGTTTTTCAATGATCCATCCTAACGAGAATGATGTCCACTTCATGTCCAAATGTTTGTGAAGTGTCAAGAAAAACGTTTTTACGCGCAAATCAATTTCGGTAAATTGGCGTCCGTTTAAAAAGCAATACAGTGCCGTTTAGTGGTTTTAAAATCAGTTTTTGCTAGAAATGAACAGGGATCAGATCTGGGAAGTGTCCTCAATAAATAATGTATACTCTGTGTGAGCTCTCAAGATTCAGGAGTACATTGTTCGGGTTATTTTTCATGGTCATGTCGCATGTGATTTTTATAT
>SDVV010045294.1:0-10079 GCA_016164225.1 Gammarus roeselii
GTTGTTTCAGTTGTTTAGTTGTTTTTGTTGTTATAGTTGTTTTAGTTGTTGTAGTTGTTTTAGTTGTTTAAGGTGTTTTAGTTGTTATAGTTGTTTTAGTTGTTCAGGTGTTCTAGTTGTTGGGGTGTTTTAGTTGTTAGGTGTTCTAGTTGTTTTCGGTGTTGTAATTGTTTTAGGTGTCATAGTTGTATTAGTTGTTCTAGTTGTTTTAGTTTTTTTAGTTGTTCTAGTTGTTTAGTTGTTTTAGTTGTTTTAGTTATTTTAGTTGATATAGTTGTTTAGTAGTTTTAGTTGTTTTAGTTGTTTTAGTTGTTTTAGTTGTTTCAGTTGTTTTAGTTGCTTTAGTTGTTTTAGTTGTTTTAGTTGTTTTAGTTGTTATAGTTGTTTTAGTTGTTTGAGTTGTTATAGTTGTTATAGTTGTTTTTTGTTGTTCTAGTTGTTTTAGTTGTTATAGTTGTTTTAGGTGTTTCAGTTGCTTTAGGTGTTATAGTTGTTTAGGTGTTTTACTTGTTCAGTTGTCCTAGGTGTATATAGTTGTTTCAGTTGTTTTAGTTGTTACTGTTGTTCTAGTTGTTTTAGTTGTTTTGGTTGTTATAGTTGTTATAGTTGTTTATGTTGTTCTAGTTGTTTTAGTTGTCATAGTAGTTATAGATGTTTTAGTTGTTTTAGTTGTTATAGTTGTTTTTGGTGTTATAGTTGTTTATGGTGTTTTAGTTGTTTCTAGGTGTTATAGGTGTTATAGGTGTTATAGGTGTTTTAGTTGTTTTATGTGTTTTATTGGTCTATGTGTTGTAGTTGTTCAAGTTGTTATAGTTGTTTTGTTGTTCTAGTTGTTTCAGTTGGTTTAGTTGTTATAGATGTTTTAGTTGTTTGAGTTGTTTTAGTTGTTTCACTTTTTTTAGTTGCTTTAGTTGTTTAGTTGTTTTAGTTGTTTTAAATGTTTTAGTTGTCATAGTTGTTTTAGTTGTTTTAGTTGTTATAGTTGTTATAGGTGTTTAAGTTGTTCTTGTTGTTTTAGATGTTCTAGGTGTTTTAGTTGTTTAGTTGTTATTGTTGTCTAAGTTGTAATAGGTGTTATAGTTGTTTATGTTGTTCTAGTTGTTTAGTTGTTATAGGTGTTTTAGTTGTTTTAGGTGTTGTAGTTGTTGTAGGTGTTTTAGTTGTTTTAGGTGTTATAAGGGTTCTAGTTGTTTTAGTTGTTTTAGTTGTTTAGTTGTTTTAGTTGTTATAGTTGTTTTAGTTGTTGTAGTTTTTTTTAGTTGTATTAGGGGTTTTAGTTGTTTTAGTTGTTCAGGTGTTCTAGATGTTTGGGTGTTTTAGTTGTTTTACGTGTTCAAGTTGTTTTCGGTGTTAAAGTTGTTTAGGTGTTATAGTTGTTCTAGTCGTTATAGTTGTTTTAGGTGTTTTAGTTGTTATAGGTGTTTTAGTTGATATAGTTGTTCAGTAGTTTTCAGTTGTTTTAGTTGTTTTAATTGTTTTAGTTGTTCTAGGTGTTTTAGTTGTTTAGGTGTTTAGTTGTTTATAGGTTTTTTAGTTGTTGTAGGTGTCTTAGTTGTTCTAGGTGATTTAGGTGTTTCAGGTGTTTTAGTTGTTTTAGGTGTTATAGGTGTTGTATGTGGTTTAGGTGTTTAGTTGTTTTAGATGTTATAGTTGTTTTATGTGTTGTAGTTGTTGTAGTTGTTTTAGTTGTTTAGTTGTTTTAGTTGTTTTAGTTGGTCGAGTTGTTATAGTTCTTATAGTTGTTTTTGTTGGTCTAGTTGTTTTAGTTGTTATAGTTGTTTTAGGTGTTATAGTTGCTTTAGGTGTTATAGTTGTTTAGGTGTTTTAGTTGTTTTAGTTGTCTTAGGTGTTTCTAGTTGTTTTAGTTGTTATAGTTCTTTCAGTGGTTTCAGTTGTTTTAATTGTTTTGGTTGTTTTGGTTGTTATAGTTGTATAGTTGTTAGTGTTGTTCTAGTTGTTTTTGTTGTTATAGTTGTTATAGATGTTTCAGTTGTTTTAGTTGCCATAGTTGTTTTAGGTGTCCTAGTTGTTCTAGGTGTTTCAGTTGTTTTTAGGTGTTATAGGTGTTATAGGTGTTATAGGTGTTTTAGTTGTTTTAGGTGTTATAGTTGTTCTATGTGTGGTAGTTGTTTCAGTTGCTTTAGTTGTTTAGTTGTTTTAGTTGTTTTAAATGTTTTAGTTGTCGTAGTTGTTTTAGTTGTTTTATTTAATATAGTTGTTCTAGTTCTATTAGTTATTTAATTGTTTTCGTTGTTATAGTTGTTAAAATTCTTTTAGTTGTTTTAGTTGTTTAGTTGTTATAGTTGTTTTAGTTGTTTCACTTGTTTAGATGTTTAGTTGTTTTAAAGTGTTCTAGTTGTTTTACGTGTTTTAGTTTTTTAGTTGTTTTAGTTGTTTAGTTGTTTAAGGTGTATTTGTTTTATGTGTTATAGTTGTTATATGTGTTTTAGTTGTTTTAGGTTTCTAGTTGTTATAGGTGTTTTAGTGGTTATAGGTGTTTAGTTGATTAGATGTTTTAGTTGTTTTAGGTGTTTTAGTTGTTATAGTTGTTTTAGTTCTTATGGTTGTTTTAAGTGTCGTAGTTGAGTTAGTTGTTGAAGTTGTTTTATGTGTTTTAGTGGTTTTAGTTGTATAGTTGTTTAGTTGTTTTAGTTGTTTAGTTGTCGTAGGTTTTAAAGCTGTTTTAGTTGTATTAGTTGTTATAGTTGTTTTAGTTGTTTTGGTTGTTATAGTTGTTATAGTTGTCTTTGTTGTTCTTGTGGTTTTAATTGATATAGTTGTTGTAGGTGTTTTAGTTGTTTTAGTTGTTTTGTTGTTTTAGGTGTTATAGTTGTTATAGGTGTTTCAGTTGTTTTAGGTGTTATAGGTGTTATAGGTGTTTAAGGTGTTTTAGTTGTTTAGGTTTTTTAGTTGTTTTATGTGTTGTAGTTGTTTCAGTTGTTTCAGTTGTTTTAGTTGTTTGTTTTGTTCTAGTTGTTTTAGTTGTTTAGTTGTTTTAGTTGTTTTAAATGTTATAGTTGTCGTAGTTGTTTTAGTTGTTTTAGTTGTTATAGTTGTTTTAGTTTTCTTAGTTGTTGTTGTTGTTGTTGTTTTAGTTGTTTTAGTCGTTATAATTCTTCTAGTTGTTTTAGTTGTTCTAGTTGTTCTAGTTGTTTTAGTTGTTAGTTGTTTGTTAGGTGTTATAGTTGTTTTAGGTGTTTTAGTTGTTTAAGATGCTCTAATTGTTGTAGTTGTTTTAGTTGTTTTAGTTGTTTTAGTTGTTATAGTTGTTTTAGTTGTTTTAGTTGTTCTAGTGGTTTCAGCTCCTCTAGTTGTTGTAGGTAAGTTAGTTGATTTAGTTGTTTTAGTTGTTTGAGTTGTTATAGTGTTTCTAGTTGTTTTAGTTGGTATAGGTGTTATAGTTGTTCAGGTGTTTCAGGTGTTTTAGGCGTTTCAGTGGTTTTAGATGTTACAGTTGTTCTGGTTGTTTGAGTTGTTTTAGTGGTTTTAGTTGTTTTAGTGGTTGTAGTTGTTGTAGTTGTTTTTGTTGTTATAGTTGTTTGCGTTTTTTTTTTTGTTATAGTTGTTGTAGTTGTTTTTGTTGTATTAGTTGTTTTAGTTGTTATAGTTGTTTAGGTGTAGGTTTTGTTTTAATTTTTGTAGTTGTTTTAGGTGTTTTAGGTGTTTTTGTTGATATAGTTGTTAAAGGTGTTTAAGGTGTTATAGGTGTTTAAGGTATTATATGGGTGTTATAGGTTTTTTCAGTGTTCTAGGTGTTATAGTTGTTTTTTGTTTTATTATGTGTTTTAGTTATTTTATGTGTTCAAGTTATTCTCTGTGTCTAAGTTATTCTAGGTGTTTAAGTTGTTTTAGTTGTTCCAGTTGTTCTTGTTCTAGTGGTTATAGTTGTTTTGTTGTTTTTGTTGTTCTAGTTGTTTTTTGTTGTATTAGTTGTTAAAGTTGTTATAGTTGTGTAGGTGTTTTAGTTGTTTCAGTTGTTCTAGTTGTTTTAGGTGTTGTAGTTGTTTTATGTGTGAATGTTGTTTTAGGTATTCTAAGTGTTTTAGCTGTTGTCGTTTTTTTAGGTGTTTTAGGTGTTTTAGGTGTTATAGTTGTTATAGTTATTTAGGTGTTTATGGTGTTATAGGTGTTTTAGGTGTTTATAGGTGTTATAGGTGCTCTAAGTGTTCTAGGTGTTATAGGTGTTTGTTGTTTTATTAGGTGTTGTAGATATTTTAGGTGTTTCAGTTATTCTATGCGTTCAAGTTATTCTAGGTGTTTTAGTTGTTATAGTTGATTTAGTTGTTTTAGTTGTTTTAGTTGTTCTAGTTGTTCTAGTTTTGTTATAGTTGTTTTAGTTGATGTAGTTGTTTTGGTTGTTTCAGTTGTTATAGTTGTTATAGTTGTTTAGTTGTTTTAGTTGTTTTAGTTGTTTTAGTTGTTGTAGTTGTTTTAGTGGTTTTAGTTGTTTTAGTTGTTTTAGTTGTTTTAGTTGTTGTAGTTGTTTCAGTTGTTATAGTTGTTATAGTTGTTTTAGGTGTTATAGTTGTTCCAGTTGTTTTAATTGTTTCTAGGTGTTTAAGTTGTTTTAGTTGTTCAGTTGTTTAAGTTGTTATATGTGTTATAATTGTTTTAGTTGTTTTAGTTGTTTAGTTGTTTAGGTGTTTCAGTTATTTTAGGTGTTATATGTGTTGTATAGGTGTTATAGGTTATTAAGTGTTTTAGGTGTTAGGGTGTTTTTGTTGTTGTAGGTGTTTTAGTTGTTTTATGCGTTATAGTTGTTTCAAGGGTTGTAGTTGCTTTCGGTGTTCTATTTGTTTAAGGTGTTATAGTTGTTTAGTTGTTTTAGTTGTTTTAGTTGTTCAATTTGTTTTAGTTGTTCTATTTGTTTTAGTTGACTAGTTGTTTTTTTGTTGTAATTGTTGTTATAGTTAATTTAGTTGTTGTAGTTGTGATAGTTGTTTCAGTGGTTTTAGTTGTCGTAGTCGTTTTAGTTGTTTTAGTGGTACTAGTTGTTGTAGTTGTTTTAGTTGTTATAGTTGTGATAGTTGTTTTAGTTGTTTTAGTTGTTCTAGTTGTTATAGTTGTTGTAGTTGTTATAGTTGTTATAGTTGTTTTAGTTGTTGTAGTTGTTTAGTTGTTTTAGTTGTTTTAGTTGTTTTAGTTGTTATAATTGTTTTAGTTGTTCTAGTTGTTACAGTTGTTCTAGTTGTTTTAGTTGTTTTAATTGTTTCAATTGTTTTATTTGTTATAGTTGTTATAGTTGTTCTAGGTGTTTTAGGTGTTATAGGTGTTTCAGGTGTTGTAGCTGTTTTAGGTGTTGTATGTGTTCTAGTTGTTTTAGTTGTTTCATGTGATTAAGGTGTTATAGGTGTTGTAGGTGTTATATAGGTGTTATAGGTGTTTTAGGTGTTCTAGGTGTTATGTTTTTCTTTTTGTTGTTATAGGTGATTAGTTATTTTAGGTGTTTTAGTTGTTTAGGTGTTTCAGTTGTTATAGGTGTTATAGATGTTCTAGTTGTTCTAGTTGTTTTAGTTGTTATAGTTGTTATGTTGTTTTTGTTGTTTTTAGTTGTTTCAGTTGTTATAGTTGTTGTAGTTGTTTCAGTGGTTTTAGTTGTTTCAGTTGTTCTATGTGTTTTAGTTGTTTCATGTGTTTTAGTTGTGCTAGGTATTTTATTTGTTTTAGTTGTTTTAGTTGTTATAGTTGTTTTAGTTATTTCAGTTGTTATAGTTGTTGTAGGTGTTATAGTTGTTCTAGTTGTTTTTGTTATTTTAGGTGTTATAGTTGTTTTAGTTGTTATAGTTGTTTGGGTTGTTATATGTGTTATGGTTGTTTTAGTTATTATACTTGTTTAACTGCTTTAGGTGTTTGAGTTGTTTTAGGTGTTGTAGTTGTTATAGGTGTTTTAGTTGATGTAGGTGTTTTAGGGGTTTTAGTTGTTTTAGTTGTTTAGGTGTTTTACGTGTTTTCGTTGTTAGAGTTGTTTTAGGTGTTCTAGGTGTTTTAGGTGTTATAGGTGTTATAAAGGTGTTATAGGTGTTTAAGGTGTTCTGGGTGTTATCGGTGTTTAGTTGTTTTAGGTGTTACAGTTGTTTGAGTTGTTATAGTTGCTTTAGTTGTTTTAGTTGTTTTAGTTGTTTAGTTGTTTTAGTTGTTATAGTTGCTTAAGTTGTTGTAGTTGTATATCGTTGTTATAGGTGTTTTAGTTGTTATAGTTGTTTAGTTGTTTTAGTTGTTTATGGTGTTTTAGTTGTTTGGGTGTTTTAGTTGTTCCATGTGTTTTAGGTGTTGAAGGTGTTTAGGTGTTTTTAGGTGTTCTAGTTGTTTTAGGTGTTTTTGTTTTTTAAGTGTTTTAGTTGTCTTAGTTGTTTTAGTTTGTTTAGTTGTTTAGTTGTTTTAGTTGTTTAGTTGTTTTAACTGCTCTAGTTGTTAGAGTTGTTTTAGGTGTTCTATGTGTTATAGGTGTTATAGGTGTGTTATAGGTGTTATAGGTGTTATGGGTGGTCTAGGTGTTTAGTTTTTCTGTTGATAGAGGTGTTTTAATTGTTGTAGGTGTTTTAGTTGTTTTAGGTGTCCTAGTTGTTATAAGGGTTTTATTTGATTAAGTTGTTTTAGTTTTTATATGTGTTTTAGTTGTTTTAGGTGTATAGTTGTTATAGGTGTTTTAGTTGTTTTAGGTATTTTAGTTGTTTAGATGTGCTAGTTGTTTTATGTGTTTAGTTGTTATTGTTGTTACAGGTGTTATAGTTTTTTTTTGTGTTTTAGTTGTTTTAGGGGTTCTAGGCATTCTAGGTGTTTTAGGTTTTATGGGTGTTTCAGGTGTTTTAGGTGTTTTCATTGTTCTAGTTTTTTTAGTTGTTCTAGTTGTTTTGAATGTTTTAGTTGTTTCAGTTGTTATAGTTGTTGTGGGTGTGTTGGTTGTTTTAGTTGTTTTGGTTGTTTTAGTTGATACAGTTGTTCTGGTTGTTTTAGATGGTATAGGTGTTACAGTTGTTTAGGTGTTTTAGGTGTTTAGGTAATTTAGTTGTTATATGTGTTTCATTTTTTTTTGGTTTGAGTTGTTCTAGTTGTTTAAGTTGTTTCCGTTGTTTTAGGTGTTTAAGTTGTTTTCTAGTTGTTTTAGTTGTTGTAGTTGTTTTAAATGTTTTAGGTGTTGTAGGTGTTTTTGTTGTTTAGTTGTTTAATGTGTTTAAGGTGTTCTAGGTGTTTTAGGCGTTACATAGGTGTTATATGTGTTTTGAGTGTTATAGGTGTTATAGGTGTTTTTGTTGTATAAGGTGTATTAGGTATTTTAGGTGTTCTAGTCGTTGTATGTGTTTTAGTTGTTATTGGTATTTTAATTGTTTAGTTGTTTTAGTTGTTTTAGTTGTTTTAGTTGTTATTTGTGTTCTAGTTGTTCCAGTTGTTTTAGTTGTTTTAGTTGTTTCAGTTGTTTTATTTGTTATAGTTGTTATAGTTGTTTTAGGTGTTATATGTGTTTTAGGTGTTATAGGTGTTTTACGTGTTGTAGTTGTTTTAGGTGTTGAATGTGTTTTAGTTGTTTCAGCTGTTTCATGTGATTAAGGTGTTATAGGTGCTATAGGTGTTATATAGGTGTTATAGGTGTCATAGGTGATTTAGGTGTTCTAGGTGTTATGTTTTTCTTTTTGTTGTTATAGGTGTTTAGTTATTTTAGATGTTTTAGTTGTTTTAGGTGTTTTAGTTGTTATAGGTGTTATAAATGTTTTAGTTATTTTAGTTGTTTTAGTTGTTTTAGTTGTTCTAGTTGTTCTAGTTGTTCTAGTTGTTTTAGTTGTTATAGTTGTTATGTTGTTATGTTATTTTTATTTGTTTTAGTTGTTATAGTTGCTGTAGTTGTTTCAGTGGTTTTAGTTGTTTCAGTTGTTCTATGTGTTATAGTTGTTTTATGTGTTTTAGTTGTGCTAGGTGTTTCATTTGTTTTAGTTGTTCTAGTTGTTATAGTTGTTTTAGTTGTTCTAGTTGTTATAGTTGTTTTAGGTGTTATAGTTGTTCTAGTTGTTTTAGTTGTTCTAAGTGTTATAGTTGTTTTAGTTGTTATAGTTGTTTGGGTTGTTATATGTGTTATGGTTGGTTTAGTTGTTACACTTGTTTAGCTGTTTTAGGTGTTTTAGTTGTTTTAGGTGTTGGAGTTGTTATAGGTGTTTTAGTTGATGTAGGTGTTTTAGGGGTTTTAGTAGTTTTAGATGTTTAGGTGTTTTACGTGTTTTCGTTCTTAGAGTCGTTTTAGGTGTTCTAGGTGTTTAGGTGTTATAGGTGTTTTATAGGTGTTATAGGTGTTTTAGGTGTTCTGGGTGTTTTCGGTGTTTAGTTGTTTTTGGTGTTATAGTTGTTTTAGTTGTTATAGTTGTTTTAGTTGTTCTAGTTGTTTTAGTTGTTTAGTTGTTTTAGTTGTTATAGTTGTTATAGGTGTTTTAGTTGTTTTAGTTGTTTAGTTGTTTAGTTGTTTTAGGTGTTTTAGTTGTTTGTGTGTATTAGTTAGTACACGTGTTTTAGGTGCTGTAGGTGTTTAGGTGTTTTTAGGTGTTCTAGTTGTTATAGGTGTTTTTGTTGTTCATGTGTTTTAGTTGTCTTAGTTGTTTTAGTTTGTTTAGTTGTTTTAGTCGTTTTAGTTGTTCGGTTGTTTTAGTTGTTCTAGTTGTTTTAGTTGTTATAGTTGTTTTAGTGGTTTTAGTTGTTTTAGTGGTTGTAGTTGTGCTAGTGGTTTTAGTTGTTTTAGTTGTTTTAGTTGTTATAGTTGTTTTAGTTGTTATAGTTGTTATTGTTGTTTTAGGTGTTCTTGTTGTTCCAGTTGTTTCAGTTGTTTTTAGGTGTTTAAGTTGTTTTAGTTGTTTAGTTGTTTATGTTGTTATATGTGTTATAATTGTTTTAGTTGTTTTAGTTGTTTAGTTGTTTAGGTGTTTCAGTTATTTTAGGTGTTATAGGTGTTTTATAGGTGTTATAGGTTATTAAGTTTTTATGTGTTAGGGGGTTTTTGTTGTTTAGGTGTTATAGTTGTTGTAGGCCCTTTAGTTGTTTTTTAAGGGTTGTAGTTGTTTTCGGTGTTTTAGTTGTTTTAGGTGTTATAGATGTTTAGTTGATTTAGTTGTCTTAGTTGTTGTAGTTGTTTTAGTTGTTTTAGTTGTTTTAGTTGTTTCAGTTGTTTTAGTTGTTGTTGTTGTTTTAGTTGTTATAGTTGTTTTAGTTGGTTTAGTTGTTTAGTTGTTTCATTTGTTTTAGTTGTTTTAGTTGTTTCAGTTGTTTTAGTTGTTTTAGGTGTTCTAGTTGTTTAGGTGTTTTAGTTATTTTAGGTGTTAAGGTGTTTAGGTGTTTTATGTGTTTTAGGTGTTGTGGTTGTTTAAGGTGTTTTATTTGTTTGAGTGTTTAGTTGTTTTAGTTGTTTTAGTTTGTTTAGTGGTTTGAGTTGTTTTAGTTGTTTTAGTTGTTTTAGTTGTTTTAGTTGTTTTATTTGTTTTAGTTGTTTCAGTTGTTTTAGTTGTTTTAGTATTTTAATTGTTTTAGTTGTTTCAGTTGTTGTAGTTGTTTTAGTTGTTTTAGTTGTTTAGTTGTTATAGTTGTTTTAGTTGTCTTAGTTGTTATAGTTGTTCTAGTTGTTTCAGTTGGTTTAATAGTTTCAGTTGTTTTAGTTGTTCCAGTTGTTATAATTGTTTTAGGTGTTTTAGGTGTTATAGGTGTTTTAGGTGTTGTATTTGTTTTAGGTGTTGTAGTTGTTTTAGTTGTTTTATGTGATTAAGGTGTTTTAGGTGTTCTAGGTGTTTTATAGGTGTTATAGGTGTTTTAAGTGTTCAAGTGTTTTTTGGTGTTATATGTGTTTCAGTTATTTTAGGTGTTTAGTTGTTGTAGGTGTTTTAGTTGTTATAGGTGTTGTAGTTGTTTTAGTTGTTTTAGTTGTTTTAGTTGTTTTAGTTGTTCTAGTTGTTCTAGTTGTTTTAGTTGTTATAGTTGTTTTCGTTGTTTTTTGTTGTTTTTAGTTGTTTTAGTTTATTTAGTTGTTGTAGTTGTTCCAGTGGTTTTAGTTGTTTCAGTTGTTCTATGTGTTTTAGTTGTTTTATGTGTTTTAGTTGTGCCGAGTGTTCAGT
>SDVV010045295.1:0-10079 GCA_016164225.1 Gammarus roeselii
GTATATTATGTGATACTCTGAGGGTTAGCACACGATTGAACCAACGGTTTTCGATTGATAGTTTTATAAAGTTAGTATTTGTGGCGTCACTCTGATTGTTTCTAAAGAAACAAAGTCAAGGATCCGAGTCCCAAACACTTCTATTGCAGTCAAGGGTAATCAAGTTTTCATGATTTTTTTTCATACATGTTTTGGCACCGTCAAAATTTAACTATTCCAATTTAGTCATTACGTTATATTCTGTCCCAAATATATAAAAAATAACATGATATGACGCATAAAAAACAACATATTATACAGAAATCGTATGCAAACGGCAGATTGTCTCTGTTGTGATATTGTCCGAAAAAGGATTTGTACGAATTCTTGATAGTTTCAAAACTTCTCCAGGACCATTTCACGGCGCTCATTAAACAGGAAGAGAGGAACTTCTCTAAAAACGTGAAGATGAACCAAACCGGCATAATTGTTCTTTTCCCCTCCACTTAGGAACTGTCGGTCTCAACTGCCGTAGCCCAGCACGGAATAAAACATGTCTGTCGCAAAACTTTAGAAAACAAACAGAAAAGAAACACTTTGGTACCAAATAATCAGCTTTACGTCAAACGTGGCCCTCTGCAGGGCCGCTAATGAGTTTGACGACCCAGTCACTCCTGTACAGGTGATTGAAGGATGTCCTAGAATATGGGTTGTCCAGGAAGAAACCCTCCCATCCGATTTTAAATTTCGGCTGATGGAAAATCAAGAATGTTTAGCAGCAAATGTTTGTCAATTCAGTTCTAAGCAAGGTAGGATTTTTGAGACCAATTTCAACAGTTCAACCATAGCGAAGTTGAAACAGGAAATGTTTGTAATTGCGCCACGAATGATGGCCTTCGCCAGCGAGGAAACAACAGACTAGGTACTGATTGAATAACGCTGCAACCCTGGCATCACTCGTGAACAAGTCATGGAAACTTCTTTTAGAACTTCATTCCCCGAAGAAGGGAACATCCCAGTTGAGGTCAACTGAGATCCATCACACTTCAAATGTATTAAATACATTTCTGTTCCTATTATTATTGGGATTGTCCATAGCTGTTTAATCTACGCGTGAGCCTGACAAGCGATCCATAGCCGGTACGAAGATACCAGTTCAAGATTGAATTTATTAGATAGCGAAAGAATTATCACTTCCCTAGAAAAATCGTTTCATAATCCAAAAAAATAAATTTAACCTCGAATCCTTCCGCCTACACAGCTCGATCTAAAAACTCTTCAGGTGAGAACTGCTGATCTTGTGGGAGAGGTTAGCTGTGAATCCAACACCTTCTCTTTAAGGAATGGGTTGATCGATTGGCCGTTCAGGACCTCTCTTTAAGATATAATGCCGGCTGACATCCTGGACACAAATTCGAAGTAGACATAGGGACACATTGAAAGTGTGAACGAGACGGAAACAATCTGTTATGAGATATCGTCTGTTTAGGTTGCAGAGAGCAGCAGTCGGACAGAAGAGGCTGACAGTGCCAAGGATGAAGAAACTGCATTTCGTCGCGAAATGACCAGAATATTTGTGGTGCTGCACAAGCATTTGTACATCTTTGTAAGATTGATCTGAGTAATCAAATCACACATGATTTGTTTACTCCTTCATCTGAATGTTTTAATACATTATACTATTTTATAGAGTTCCAACCAAATATGTGTATACTTACAGCCCAAAACACAATGTATCTTTATCGAAACAGTTGGGCGTAAAAGTACGAAACTTGCGTAAAATACTGAAAAACAGACTTCCTGCCTTTACACCTCGTCAGATATAATTGCACTCTCTCCTAACTATTCGTTTCCTGACCGTTTCAAATGTAGTTTGGGAATCAAGCAGCTAGCTGTGATAAACTGACAAAAATTCACTAACAGTTGGTCTTGAATATTTCACATAGTGTTTCCTTAACAGGCTCTCGTTTCAATCACAATATAGTGTAAAAGTTCAACTGTGTTGGAATACATTTCGCTCACACGAGAGGGAATGGCTAGGATATTCCAAAATCAAAGAACTATTGCTTACACGAAAATCAACGTTCCCTTCATACCATATGACAATTGTGATTGAACACTTTCGAAATGGATTCTACACCTTCAATTTTTTTAGTCATATTACGCTCTTAAGTGAAAATCTACATTCAATCTAGACGATTTTGATCTCTTTCACAATCTTCGTTTGTGATGATTTAGACAACAACCACATTTCCACAGAATAAGTTCGTTCATGTTCTTTCAAACACAGCGACTTTTTCATAGACGTAAAAACAATAACGTGTTAGAAAATGTGACCAGTTTAGATGTAGTCAGTTTAAATACCCAAGTCTCACTTCCAGCTTCAGCACCCAGAGTTTAATGGATGGTTATCTAATACCGTGATCGACAAACAGGCATGTGCTAATAAGCCTTGCAAGCAACCGGTCACTTGTTATTCCTTTAGCAGCTATGATTCAAGTTATCAATTTGGTCTGAGCTCGCTGCCCATTGTGCCACAGCCAAGACCAGCCATTGCAGTAAGGGGATCGATGAGTTCCAGACCAATAGATAACAATGGGTTTCTGCAATCCGACAGATAAGCAAACAGGAAGTCGATGTTGGCTTAGACTTGATGTCTCTTAGATGTTTGCCAATGAAGGTCAATCATTCTGTAAGCGGTTGTCAGGGAAGTGTGTGGAGGAGGTCGGTGCTGAACCTAAAGAAGAACGTGGTAGACACGGTTATTCTGTGTTGTTTAATGGGAAAACCAAACTACATTTCAACAACATTAAAGAAATAGTGAATCAATCTAATTTTTAAATTATGTGATTTGTTTCCGAAACGATATCAAATTTCACCTCAACTATGCATGTTTTGCTTTCTTTGTAGTTTTGCTCTCCTTCTATTTTCTGTAGTGTGTCTCGACTTAACGTTGTTGGAGGTGAAAGGAAGATTATGAGTAAAGCAGAGTTGGAAGGGGAACAAAAGAATAGGAGAAGGTAAAGAGGGAGTGAAAGTGAGTGAACTGAGCATAGAAAGCCGACCGGAGGAGTTGCGGCGTTGAGGGGAGAACATGACAGCGCGAGAGAGCAGGACCTGAGTAATGTTCGGGAAGAATCTGAGGTGTTCAGAGATGCGTTGTTGAGATGTGCCAAAAAGTGTGAGGTGTGCGCCGCGTGGGTCGTGTGGGCGGGTGCAGAAGGAAGGACTGCGAATGATGGAACGAGGAGGTCACACTTGCGGTGAGGCAGAGGACATAAACCTTGACCACCATAGAGAGAAAAGAAGAGAGGTGAAGCGGGTAGCGTGGCGAGTCAAGTGAGACGCTGATGCAAGGTGGGGCAGACGGCTGGGCCCGAATTTTGAGGAGAACAAAATGAAGTTCCGGAAATAGGTAATGGGGGGTGAGAAAGGGGACACCGGGAAGGAGGAGGTGGTGGAAGTTAAGAACGGCCGGTTTTGTTGGAGAGTGATGGTATACGGAAGAGGTAGGACTAGTATTTTAATAAGTTGCTGAATGTTGAGGATGTCAGAGATGATGACTTTGCCGCTGACATTCATAATGAAGAAGTGCGGAAGGCGGAAGAGGTGATAAAAAACGAGAAAAGATTTTGGTGTTGACGGTGTGGCCACTGAGTGCTTGAAGAGGGGGGGGGCGATAGTCGAATGGCTGGTGTGGCTACTGAACCTGTATTTTGTCTGTCGTGGTACCGTTTGGGTACCACAGTGCTTGCATTGCTTCGCTGTATAAGAGCAAGGGTGATAAAAATGAATGCGGCCACTCGAGAAGTATCAGTTTGTTATGTGTTGTTGGTAAGTAGTACGAAAAAGTTCTAATCAAGAGGATTATAGGCAGTATGGATGACGTAATTGACGAAGAACATTGTTGCTTTAGGAGTGTTAGAGGGTATACCGATCAGGTTTATGTAGCGAGACAAGTCTGTGAGAAGTACCTTGCCAAGGAAAAAGATGTGTTCTGGGCCTTCATGAACCTCGAAAAGGCCTACGAAAGGGTCAACAGGAAGGCGATATGGAAGGAGTATTATCTGTGCGGAGTGGACGAGAATCTGTTGTAAGTGGTTTGAAGTTTTTATGTTGTCAGCTAAGCATGTGTCAGAGTGGGAGCAAGTTGAGTTCTTAGTTCACAGTGAAAGTGGGACTAAGACGAGGCTCTCTCCCTGATGTCTCTCTAATTGTCCAACCTCTATATGGATGGAGTGGTCAGGTAGGTGAACACGAGTGTATTGGTCGTGTCTTATAGCAATTGGGAGCGATTGGGCGGAGTTGACAGTTGAGTAAGCTTCTGGTTGCGGATGATACGGCACTGGAGGCGGATTTCGAATAGAGGTGGTGTAGGCTAATGCCGGAGTGGGTGAGTGAAGGAAGCTGCGAGTAAACGTCGGTAAGAGTGGGGAAATGAGATGTTCGAGGGATGTCGATGCTGACAAAATTTGTGTCTTCCTGAAGATAGAGTTACAGAGGAAGTGAAGAGTTGTAAGTACCTGGACTCTCATGTAGAGAAGCCTGAACTTGTGGAAACTGAGGTGAAGTCGCGCGTGAAGCAAGTGTGTTAAGTGTTGGGCGCACTGAAGAATGTAATGGACTGTAGGACGTTGGAGAAGGAAACAGAGAGAGGGTTGTTAGAGGGGGTAGTTGTCCCAACTGTGCTTTACGGATCTGAGACTTGAAGGGTGAGATCAGATGAGAGGAAAAGTTTGAATGTGTCAAGATGAAATGTTCGAGAAGATTGGCTGGTGCGACGTTGATATAGAACAGAGTAGATTCATGCGTTCTGAGATGGTTCGGGCAGAGGGTAAGGTTGGATGATGTTAGATTGGTGGAAATGGCGATGAAGGTGGAGGTGACTGGTTGGCGTGATGAAGGCGTTGGGAAGGAGAAACATGAATGTATAGGCAGCCAGACAGCTTACAATGGATTGGCGTGAACGAAGGGTGGTCGTGAACGGACGAGTTTTGACGTTTCCTTGATGTGGTTTCCCGCCCTTGGCGTCGCGTTGAGAAACAGGATGGTCGTGGGCGGGAGGAGTGGCCCAGTCACTTTGACGTGGCAGGGGAAACCCAATTTCAATGTCGGTCTTTGCTGCTGTCACCGATTTTGGACTGCACTCCTGACCTAGAGTGTGTGTTGCGGGGTCTGCCGGTCATACCCTTCAGAAGTACAGAGGTAAATAGTTGTATGTTTATCAATACATATGGTAAAATAATACTTATAAAATACTAACAAAACATATCCACACAAGAACGGAGTTAGAGTCAGTACATTAAATCATTATGAAAATGGATTTTCATTGTCCAAAAGATAGAAACAACTGTTAGAAGTCCTTTGGTAGCCATACGCTCTTCGGGCAAGAACCGGATCAAGAAATAGAAAACGAAACTAAGAACAGTCACCATGGTAAAAAATAAACAGGTAATTTACTTGCTACCCTTAGCCATTAACTAGACAAGTAGATTCATTGGTTGTGTACAATCTTCCTCTGATCTACACTAGGCTATTTCGACCAATGAGACGAGTCACGACTGCTCTCAGGGAGCTGCGCCATCTTAGATAACGTCCCAAGCGTGTATCACTAGAACATTCCTGACATTCTCTATTCACGAGAGCGTGAGCAATGAATTGTGGTACACCTGTTGAATTTAACAACAATAAAGTGACAAATCGAGTGGGTGAGCAATGTAATGTGTTATACCTAGAGAATTGACAACAAATAAAGTGATTTTTTTTTTCATTCTGGGCCTTTCAGAATGAATCATCAACGATTTTTCGTACCAATTCTAGAATCAGTGTGGATAGCCAACGCAAACGCTAGTACACAAGTCTCCGTGGCACAGTCATTAACTGGACTTGTTGATCACTCGGTTATGTGCACTGAGTATAGAAAATAGACAAGGGAAAAGTAATGAAGGAAAAACGAATGCTTTCATTAGGGACATTAGTTTAGGTTTAAGTCATACGGTCAATGACAAAATAAAACGAAGCTTCTAATATTCACAAACTTCCTTCATGGATGCCCTCATGCGTCTATTCATCAATGATCTTCATAGTTTTTTTTTGTGTATTTGTGCTCTGTAGCTTGTTAATTCGATAACATCCTCTACAATTTTCAAACGTGACAATTAAATACAATTCTGCATGTATTCGTCTAAATATTGTGTCGTCTCATGAGATGTTATTGTACGCGATACTTTCAAACCATCGTTCGTTCATCATGAAGGATGTGACACATGCACTATTTCTGTTTAACATTAGTTAATGATTTCAGAAACGATGGCATGATAAGCCAATAATATTTCAAAAAATGTACAAACATGCGAATACGAATGTTGGATGACATTTGAAAGCCCATATTAAATGAGTACCAATTATTCTTCGACAATAATATATGAATTTGTAAGATATATTTCATATTGAACTATTCTTTTGACTGTACTTAAAACGCCTACCTATATGCGTATCATTTAGATGAGACTCAGTCTCATTATTATATTGTGGGTGGTTAATGTTCAATATTTATGTGTGATATTTTAAATGCGAAATCTAACAAAATGTATCGAATTGCAGACTCATCTGATTTCCTTAAACTTATTAATGAGTCCCACTCATGGATAGCGTCAACCAATAATAATGATATAAATGTAAAAAAAAATGAACGAGACCACAAATCACATATTTTTCGACAAAGAAATTCACTATTTTTATATTTTAAATTAAAACAGCCTGCCCACGTTCAACAGAAGTATGATTAATTGTGGGAAAACTTAGTTGTTTTAATGACATTTGGGGCAACGCAAAGAGAGAGGGAGAGAGAAGGAGAGAGAGGAAGAGAGAGGGAGAGAGAGGGAGAGAGAGTGAGAGTGAGAGCGTTTTTTTCTGTCCTGTTCACCTATCCACAGTAATCAAACCATTTCAAATTGATTTGTTTTCGGTTATTGGTGTATATCTTCATATGAGTTTTGAGTATCGTCCGTGCTGTGACGAGTTACTCCCACATTCTGTGAACACTTTGTTCTAAAACTCCTTCTTAAAGGTATTCCTCATCTCTTTTTCACGAAAGCATTCATCCAGCAAATATATTCTGCTAAGAAAGAGGACCAAGCCACTTTCTTTGCTTGAAAAATTGGCACTGAGGAGCTCTGCACTTGCATTCCTTTACGGTTTGCTTTGCAATATTTTTTCCTCAGATGTGTGTGCTGGTCAGGCTTTATGATGGATACCCAATGAAGGAGGCTTTCATGCATGAAATTATTGAATACAATTTATTTGACTGATTGTCTTTTTTCCTTCTTCCTATAGAGGTAAATGATCTCAGTCTTGTTTGCTGTTGTACTCTGTTTAGTTTGCCTTCACCAACATAATGAGCTCGAACATTCATGAGCGCACGACACCATGAGGATTTATTTCCCGTTTTTTACCAACGAATTCATCAAATAAATAATTAATTCAACACAACTAAATGTATTATAGGTTTATTAATCGCTGCGTGACGGTAAATGATCCCAGTCTCGGTGGCGTCTGCACTCTTGTTTAGTCAGCTTCTACCAATACAATAAGCTTGCACATTATTGAGGGCACGATTTTATGAAAATTTAATTCATATCTTCCCTTCCAATGTCATTAATACCGACTCGATACACACTGAATAGATCTTAGCAATTCAGATCCATTTGAAAAACATGTTTTTTTTCAACTCTCATTCCTTTACTTTAAAACAGTGATGAAGGAGCTGACAAGAGACGATAAATGAAGAGTAAACATTGTGATTTGTGACAATTTCATGAAAATTTTAAAAAGCACTCACAGTTTATTTCTATCGTAGCCAGAGCAAATTTAAACTGATGGATATGCATGAAACTATGTGGAAGTGCAACCGTCCAATCATTTGCCGCTGGCTGAGATTGAATCGTTGGTTCAATTCAAGTCAGTGACAGTTCACCATAAGCATATGCTTACTCTATTTGAGGTTCTATTGCTTGGGTGCTGACCTGAGTGATCAACGTGCCAGTAGGGATCTCTATTAGAAAGTTCAGTTCAAAATTGTCTGTGAAAAATAATCACAGTACTCTTACCAATGGTGATTTTGCGATAGATCCGTACTGCTTTGCTCAAGGTGCGCATTGTTCTGGAGCTGATAGGAGTTCAAGTGCAGGGTTAAATTTCTCTCACCAATCACGGCCATCTACGAGAGGCTGAACGGTTTCTTCATCACATAGCTCCTTACAAATAAAATCAATCACCTACGCTAGGTTCTGACTGTAGTATACTGGAACACGACCTTCCGTCCCAATTAGTTTTCTTTCATTAAAAAGTCACACGTACCAGTATTGCTTTTCTCATTCAATTTTGGAGATCCTCGGAAATTCAAATCCATATTTAAATAATGATTCTGGTACAGTTTCTGTCTGATGAACAGGATCTAATTTTTTTCATATATTGACTACGGTGCTTCACAGGTTCTATCCGCGCAAGCCGTCGAAATTTGTTTATATACTCTGTTTAATCCTTACGATTTGCTCATAAAGAAATGACAACAGTCTGATGGGTTTGAAGATCAACAAGACTGAAATCTAGCTATGATTTGTGGTCAAAAAGATGAGATGCCAGTAATGAAATCGAAGGGCCAGTATGGTTTGATTTAGCTCATGGGCATATCAGCAATGAATAACTCAATCAAATTGGCACTTAGATGAGCAGACCTTAATTGCTTCTAAACATTCGACGGCAGAGGCACTGTGTTGCTGCGAGGTAAACTGTGGCAGCGCTTGGTGCTAACGTGTGGGAATACTCCTGGTACCTGCTCTCGAAAATGGTACTTCATAAAACTACGTTGATGATCCGGATGGATGACGATGACAAGAAATATAAGGGCAAAACAACTGTCTATTGCTCAGCTGTCATTAAATCCCTTCACTGCTTTAATTTAGAACGCAATCTTGCTTTACAACATATTTTTAAGATGTATATTCTCATCTTCAGGTTCAATCATGGGCATACATTTTTTCACGAATGGTCATAACAAAATCGACAGATGAATGACCTAATCAACATCAAAAGTCCTACAAGAAAACAACGGGAAATAAAAAGTAATAATTGTTCGCCCTATACCGACTGCAAACACATACGAAGTTCATTGATGAAACCAAACTGCAGAAATGTACAGTGAAATTTTTCGAAAGGCTCAATTAAAATTACTATTATTAAAATTTACGTACTATCGGTTACGAAAATAGAGACCTTATTTCAAATTTCGCTTTGTATTTAAACTTCATTAAAATCAAATTGCATGTAGTTAGGTAAGTTTTTACGTGTATGTTTACAGACAAACGTCTGGAGGAAATGCAAGTGTGTAAATTCATACAATAAAACGTACAATCTCAGTGCATGGATGCCGTAAAGAAAACGTGAATTAAAAATAAGGTCTCTATCTTTGTAACCTATAGTACATGACCAAAACCCCACCATACTCAAACTCTATTTAGATGTGTATATGGAGGAAGCTTGATTGGATTCGTTTCTCCGATCATCATACGAAAGGCTGCACATTTGAAGAAATGTTTCTTTAGCTCGATTGTTTATATATTAACGAGAAAACCTTTGCAGCACTATTGCAATGGGGCACAAAAAGCTTATCTGTGATTTAATTGTAACAAATATTATTTTGAAATCACTCAAGGTGATTCCAACACTTCATCCATTCTCCCGATGCACTACCTTTTATGCTCTCTTGGTTTTGAGATAAAGTGTTGGACTACTGTCTTGGATGACAGTGTTCGCCCCCCGAACACTCCGTGCACTTTTCTATGAAATGCACTTCCCTATAAAAAAAAATGGTATCTCGTTCTATATAATTTTCATGGGGAAACTGTGGCAGACGGTTGAACTGTTCAATGTACGAAGACACTTATCCTTAAATCGATGCCATAGTGAAGCGGGGTAGTGTATCAACTCGAATTTAGGTGGCAGCCCTAATGTTACCCATTACATCGATGCACCACCTCTCATGCTCTCTTGTTTTCGAGATAAAGTGTTGGACTACTGTCTTGGATGCCAGTGTTCGCCCC
>SDVV010045297.1:0-10078 GCA_016164225.1 Gammarus roeselii
CACGCGAATCCACTCTGTTCTCCAACTTCTTCACCATCCCTGTTCTGATTCGAACCACGTCGTTGGTGATCCGGTCTCTCAGCGTTACTCCAGCCATGCTCCTCAGACACTTCATCTCGAAAACATTCAACCTTCTTCTCTCCTCTGCTCTCACCCCCCAAGCCTCAGCTCCATAGAGTACAGTTGGGACAACAACACCCTCATACAGCCCTCTCTTTGCTTCCATCCCCAACGTCCTACAGCTCATTACACTCTTCAGTGCACCCAACACTTAACATCCCTCCTTCACTCGCGCCTTCACTTCAGTTTCCACTAGTTCAGTTTTCTCCACATGTGAGCCCAGTACAAGACTAATATTTTCGCACGCGAGGCCGTGCGTACGAACCTTAATCAATGACGGTCGCGGCCTACAGGGAGCCTATTATGACTCACGTTTAGGCTCCGGTGGAAATGAGGCTGAAATCAAATCAAACTAAATCAAAATCTCCGAACACGCAAATCCACTCTGTCCTCCAATTTTTTCACCATCCCCGTTCCGATTCGAGCCACGTCGTTTGTGAACCTGTCTCACAGCGACACTCCAGCCATGCTCCTCGAACATTTAATTTCGAAAACATTCAATCTCGAAAACATTCAATCTTCTCTCCTCTGCTCTCACCCCCAAGTCTCAGCTCCGAATAGCACAGTTGGGACAACGACACCCTCATACAGCCCTCTCTTTGCTTCCATCCCCAACGTCCTGCAATTTATTACACTCTTCAGTGCACCCAGCACTTTACACCCGTCCTTCACTCGGGACATCACCTCAGTTTCTACTAGTTCAGTCTTCTCCACATGTGAGCCCAGATACTTAGAACACTGAACTTCTTCCAACAACTCACCATTTAGGAGGACACTAATTCTGCTCGCATCGACAGTCCTCGAGCATCTCACTACTTTACTTTTACCCACGTTCACTCGAAGCTTCCTCCTCTCACACACTCTACCAAACTCAGAAACTAGCCTACACAGCTTCTCCTCTGAATCCGCCACCAGCGCCATATCATCTGCGAACAGCAATTTGCTCAACTGCCAACTCCGCCCAGCCACTTGCGTTCACCTCCATAACCATTCCATCCATGAATAGATTGAACAGCCAGGGAGACACCACGCAGCCTTGTCTCAGACCATTTTCACTGTTAACCAAGCAGTCACCTGGCTTACCTCTCTGACACATGCTCGGCTGCCAACATAGAAACTCTGCACCGCTTTGAAGAGATTTTTGCCCACTCCATACAAACGCATCACCCTCCACAGAGCTTCCCTGTCCGTCCATGAAGGCTCAGGACACTTCCTTTCTCTTTAAAAGGTACTCCTCACAGAACTGTCTCACTGCAAAAATCTGATCGGCACGACCTCTACCACTCCTAAAGCCGCACTGTTCCTCTCCAATTGCACAATCTGTACAGTCTCTTATCCTTTTGATCAGCACTCTCCCGTACACCTTACCGACTACACATAACAAACTGATGCCTCTTGAGTTGCAGCAATAATTTTTATCTCCTTTGCCCTTGTACAGTGGGACAATGCAAGCACTGCGCCAAGCGATCGGTATCACGCCTGCCACAAAACCAATGTTCACTAGCCTCGCAAACCATTCGACAATCGTTATTCCCCCCCTTTTCAGCACTCAATCGCAACGCTATCCAAACCAGGGGCTTTCCCTGCTTACATCACCTCCACCATCTTCTGCGCCTCTTCCCTAGTAATGTTCGTCATAAGTTTTTCTCCCAAAACTGGCATCCGAGCACCACCACCCACTGCAACAATGTCGGCTTCTGTCATCCTCGACATTCAACACCGCATCAAAATACTCGGCACATCTTTTCCTTACATCAACACTTTCCAGCAACAACTAGTCGTTTTCATCTTTCACCACTTCCTCCTTTCCGGTTTCTCCCTTTCTCACCCTCTTCATTTCTTTCCAGAACATTTTTTTGTTCTCTTAAAAATTCTGGCACAACTGTCGGCCCTACCTGGCATCAGCTTTCCTTTTGGCTCTCCCCACCACCCGCTTCACTGCTTTCCTCTTCTGTTTATAGTTATCATAGGCCGCCACCGACCTCGCTTGCAACCACTCCTGAAACGCTCTTCTTTTCTGTGCCATTGCCAGTTTGACCTCCGCGTTCCACCATTCACAGCTTTTCCTTCTGCACCCGCCCACACGGTGCACATAACATGCACTTATCGCACATCTCAGCAACACATTTCTTAACGTCTCACATTCTTCCTCTACACCTCTTAAGTCCTGCCCTCTCACGTTGTCATATTCCTCCCTCAACGCCTGCTGGAACTCCTCAGCTTTGTTTCTCACATTCAGTTCACTCACTTCCACTACCTCTCTTCCTTCTCCCACTCTTTTGTTGAGCTTCCTCCACCTCTGCTCGACTAATATCCTACCTTCCACCAGCAGATGGTCAGACACTCCGCCACCCTCCCCTCTCAATACCTGCACATCCAACAGCCTCCCCACCACTCTCTTCGAAATCAGCACAAAATCCATCAGCGCTCTCTCCACCACCGCACCACGATCCATCCTTCCTATGTGTACTTGTGGATATCTCATTTCTTGAACAAACTTCCAGAAGACCAATTCCTGCTCCATACACAGACCTATCAGGTTTTCTCCACTGTCATTTCTACCACTACACTTCTACCTCTCACATTAAGGTCACCCAGTACAACCACATTGAATTGACCTCCAAAACTCAATACACGCACTCGGGTCAGTGAGTGCATACACTCGTTCATCTTTCTACGCCTAACTGAACTTTACCCACATCAACCTTGAGGACACTTCCTTCCAATCGGGAACGCTACTAGCCAACCGATCACTCAATATCAACACCGCACCTTCTCTTGCCCAACCTCCCTCCACACCCGACTTTTTTTCACTTATCACACCAAACTCACATTCGCCCTTTCTTCCCAACTTCATCTTACTCAGTGCCAGCACATCAAACTTTCTCCTCTTAAATTGGGGTGGATGGATGATTATTCATTTTATAGATCATTAACACGTTATTTTAGTGTTTTTTCCTCTATGGGCTCCAATCTTTATTTGTGCTCTTTTTTTATGGCAATCAGTTTTGTTTTAGTTATATAATTATACATCGTTAGACGCCGGCATGGGCCCTGGGTGAATTCATGCGACGACTTGGCGTCGGGGGGCCCCGGTGTTGTGCTAAAGAATCTATTCTGAATCTACGTTGAACCTACTCTGAATCTACGTTGAACCTACTCTGAATCTACTCAGAATCTACGTTGAACCTACTCTGAATCTACGTTGAACCTACTCTGAATCTACGTTGAACCTACTCTGAATCTACGTTGAACCTACTCTGAATCTACGTTAACCTACTCGTAATCTACGTTGAACCTACTCTGCCACTCTTCAATTGCCCTACGGGGGAGTCAGCATTAACTTTGCGTTGGGACTCCGGTGGAAAACGGAAGCAACTACTACTACTACTGTACCTACAGTAAACCTACTCTGAATCTACGTTGAACCTACTCTGAATCTATGTTAAACCTACTCTGAATCTACGTTGAACCTAATAGGTATCTAAGTTGAACCTACTCTATATCTACGTTAAACCTACTCTGTAGCTGCGGTAAACCTACTCTGTAACTAGGATGAACCTACTCTGTAACTACAATGATCATATCGCTCCTTACTAACCGATCAAACAATCCTGACGCACGAGAATTTCGATTCAACTACCGGAAAGCCCGCTGGGAGGAATACTCGACACATGTCGCATGGGACGATGTGGAGGGCCTTCTCGAGGACATTTCAGAGCACGAACTTATCATTCATCTATACGAAAAATTTCAAAGTGCAGCTACCGCATGCATTCCCCAATACTTACCCTCAACCTTTTTCCTAAAACCTTGGTGGTGCCCGGAGGTACAAGAAGCAATGGACCAGCGTGGAAGGACGTACAGGGTCATCCGCCACGCACGTTCCCCCAGGAACCGAGTAGCCTGGCAAAGGGAAACTGCCGGGTTCCGCAAACTTAGCGTGGAGAAGCAGCGGGAAAGCTGGACCCAATTAGTGTTAAACAAAATCAATCGAAACACCCCTCTTTCCCAAGTGTGCGGGAAAAATCAGACGTATCCAAGGTCGCAACGAGCGATCTATCCACATACTGTCGGACGGAGACACTCTATTCTTCATACGCGGACATCGCAGATGAACTAGCTTAGACTTTCAGACAAATATCGCAATCAACAAATTATGCGGCTTCTTTCCAACGGGAAAAGATCCTAAGAGAAAGTGAGCATATCGACTTCACTCCGCAAATGAAAAATTCTACAACAAACTTTTCTCCCTCCATAAACTACACTATGCTATCGACCACACTCGTGAAGCCTCACCCGGGCCGGACCGAGTGCACATAAATATGATCAAACACCTTCCTGACAACGTCCTCCAGCACCTACTAAATGTGTTTAATACGTTGTATTCAAATTCATTCTTTCCCAACCAATGGCGGGAATCCGTTATTATCCCGATACCCAAACCCGGAAAATGTCACATCGACCCGCATAACTATCGTCCCATTGCCCTAACTAGCGTCTTATGTAAGACTATTGAAAGTATGATAAACTCACGCCTAGTCGACTACCTTGAAATGCATGCAGGCCTTAACAACATCCAGTGCAGTGGCCGTAACCGCCACTCCACAACGGACCACCTCGTACGACTAGAATCAGACATTAGACAGGCCTTCGTCCGAAGAGAACATGTGGTTTCCATATTTTTCTACATTGAAAAAGCATACGACACTACGTGGAAATACGGGATCATGAAGGATCTCCACCGTAAAGGTTTCAGAGGTCACCTACCACGTTTTATCCACCAATTTCTACAAAACCGTACCTTCAAGGTCAATGTTGGCGACACTCAGTCTCCGTCATATCTGCAAGAAATGGGCGTCCCCCAGGGAAGCGTCCTCAGCGTCACTCGTCTTATCCGCAAAAACGATCAGTTAACCGTCATTATTCTGCGAGATGGAAGACTGCTCTCATCACCATACGTGGACCACCTACAAATAAGCTACTGACACCTTAGCCTCATAACAATTCAACATGAACTCCAGAAGTGCCTAAACCTAGTCGGGAACTTGGTTCCCCTGAACGGATTCCGATTCTCGCCCTCTAAAACTGAAAGCATGCACTTTACCTTTGTGCCCTGTTTCCACCTGAAACCAGCCCTAACGCTCCACAACACCCCTCGAGTATACGAAGAAACGATAAAATTCCTGGGCATTTTGTGGGACCCTGAACTCACGTAACGACCCCACATTGCAGCCCTGGCGACTCGCTGCGAAAGGTCGACGGGACTTATCCATCGGTTACGTGAAACACTTACTGATGGATTGCAACGCACTCTCGGCAGCTGGACGAGCGTTCCTAAATCCCCCGTGCAACCTACAAAACCTACTCACTCGCCCAACCTACCGTAAAAAGCTTATCGCTTACTGAAAACACACCGGACTATACGAAGCTGTCTAAACCCCAAACACCTGTGCAAGTGAAGTGGTCTCTCCACCCCATTACGCACAGAAATAAGAACACATTTTACGAAGATACGCGTTAACTCTTTACTCTCTCATACGCGAATATGCCACAATCGAAATATGAACTGACTTCATTTTAACATGACTAATATTTTCGCACGCGAGGCCGTGTGAACTTACCCGAATCAACGACGGTCACGCCTTACGAGGGAGCCTATAATGACGCACGTTGAGGCTCTGGTGGAAATGAGGCTCAAATCAAACCAATCGGTAACATCCCTGAAGTTCGGTGCCGCCATGGACACCGAAATGACGTTGTTCAGAGCAATAATACGATCGAGCATGGACTACGGAGCCGTTGTCTACGGTTCATCAGCCAAAACTACTCTCGACCATCGCAAACAATGCTTTGCGTTAAACAACCGGCGCGTCCCGCTCCACCCCAATCGAATCCCTTAACGTGCTCGCTAACGAACTTCCACTTCCGCTCCCACGAGACAAACTTTTGCCACAATACTATTTTTAGACTAGAAGTCTAATCAAGAACCCGGCAATCAACCACATTACCAACAAATCCGATAAGCGCTTTTTCGCAGCTGTAAAGAATATATGCCCACCGTTTTGCCTACGTGTGGTCAACCTGCTGACCTCGCTAAAACATCAATCGTAAAGTTATTAAACCTTCATTCTCCTACCGAATCCTTAAAATTGACACACCAACATGGATGATCAACCCACCACCGGTCAACCTAGACCTGCAAGTGTACCCAAAAGCAACTACTCCAACCGGCAGGAATTCCGAAGACTAGTTGAGGAAGAATATTTAGAGCACCGCCATATGTACACTGGGCTCCAAAACCGCGGACGGAGTGGGAGCCGCCGCTGTGTGCGGGAACATCCCACTCTCAGCCACCCTCCCACAAGAGGCCTCCGTGTTCTCTGCGGAGCTCCGCGCACGCGAACTAGCCATCTCTATTCCCAAAATAGATCGCTTTCCCAAATATGTCGTATTCTCAGACGGTCAGAGTGTCCTCACCCATATTAAAACACTGCACTACAAACCTCGTAAAATGCAGCACGATCTCTTAGCGATGTCCGAGACGGGTCAGGCAGTGGATCCCTGGATACGCGGGAATAATAAGTAACGAACTTGCGGACTCTTTTGCAGAACTGACATTTACTCACCAAGTACAATTTTTCGCAATACATTACCGGAACTGGTTCCCTATAATCAACTCCCATATAACATCCCGTTGGGATGAAATGTGGCAACAGAGTGGACAAAAAAAATGCTTTCACTCTGAGAATGGGAAACAAAGTTCACCAACAGAAAAGACCAAGTGTTCATCAACCGCTTGTGCACGGGACACACGTGGATAACTCACAACCACCCGATGGATGTCGACACGGGACCAAACGCGCCACCTTGCCCCTGTTGCCACCAAGTGGCTATCAGCGTGAAACACTTGCTGATGGATTGCAACGCACTCGCGTCAGCCCGACGAGCGTTCTTAAATCCACCGTGCAATCTGCAAAGCCTACTCACGGACCCAACCTACTGTAAAAAGCTCATCGCTTTCGGAAAACACACCGGACTATACGAAGCTGTCTAAACCCCAAACGTCTGTGCAAGTGAGGTGGTCTCTCCACCCCATTACGCACAGAAATAACAATACATTTTACGAAGATACGCGTTAACTCTTTACTCTGTCGTACCCGCTAGTACGCGAATACGCCCTACGGGGGAGCCTATTATGACTCACGTTGAGGCTCCGGGGGAAATGACGCTCAAATCAATCAATCAATTCTTAATTAATTGTGTCAACAAATCAAGTTAATATCTACAAGATGGAGACTATATTGGTGGCCGCAATTGTCCAGCTATAGTGGACGATGCCTGTCAAGTCGTCTGATTTGTTTAGTATAACACAGTATCAATTTATAATGCTTACCATCTTCTTCCATGCAAGCTAAATTACAAATAAGGTGTAACTGATATTTGGAATCAGGGCTACCTTATGCCTTAGTCTAATCATTCCTAGATAAAGTTTTCTGCTCGGCCCTGCGTTAAGTTTGCACTCAAACCTGGTAAGACTATTCCATTAAGATCCCTCACAATCTGATCTGATGGAAAAAGGTGTTCAACAACAGAAAACTTCGCTTCGAAATCGTAAGAAAGAACCACCAATCAAGGCTAAACCCCCCATCCGCACAGCAGTCAAAGAATGGGCAGTTGAACACCGCATCCAAGGCTCAGCAGTAGAGGAATTATTGGACTTTCTGCCTACAGTCAATGTTGTTATGATTCGCAAGGACCTGATGGAAACATCGCCACTCTCTCCGTGTAATAAGAGGAAGGAATCTGAGCTTTACGATAGTTGTGATCAAGGAACCGCATTTCCGGCAGCGATCAAGCGTCTCAAAATTGCAAGTCTTGATGGTGAGAGAATGAAGTTGATGTGCACTGTTCATTGTTAGTAGTCATAAGCTATGACTGTGTTCATTGTTACCTGCATCACCCATTGCTAATCATAGTTAGAATGCTGCTGCTCATTGTTAGTAGTCATAAGCTATGACTGTGTTCATTGTTACCTGCATCACCCATTGCTAATCATAGTTAGAGTGCTGCTGCTAATTGTTAGTAGTCATAAGCTATGACTGTGTTCATTGTTACCTGCATCACCCATTGCTAATCATAGTTAGTGTTGCTGCTAATTGTTAGTAGTCATAAGCTATGACTGTGTTCATTGTTACCTGCATCACCCATTGCTAATCATAGTCAGAGTGCTGCTGCTCATTGTTAATTTTCCTGGATAATTCGTTAGTAGCCTAAGCTGTAGAGCTTTTATAAAAAAAATCGATGATGACGTACTCATTTCTAGTTTTATCTGCAACTAAATTATAAATTTTTTAAATGTTAGTTAGTCCTATAACGTAGATATTATTAAAATTTTGAATCAAATTTTATCTGAAGTTTTGCTTCTGCATGTCAGCACACTCGTCAATTGATGCCTTGATTTCAATATCACTCTGCATAGTATTTTTTTATATGCTAGGTTTGATCGATACAGCTCATCAATTCCAGTGTTTTTCTTTCCCATCAGATTCATCGGACGAAACACCTGCCCAATCGGCTTCATATGAATTGGACAGTAAAATCGAGCATTTACAAAGTTCTATTGATCAGAAGATGGAAAGTTTCCTCTCGGCCCTGACAGCTAAAATAAATGTTATGGACCAAAAGTTGGACGCCCTCACCACAAGAGCTGACGAACGACACGTGACCATAGAGTCCAAGCTTGATGAAACCGTCAAAATGATCTCTTCCCTCCGAGACGAGTTTTTATCCGGGAAGAAAAGCTGCAAGCCTTGTACTACCGTCTTGCCTAAGGTCACTTCCAAGTTGCCTACTCTTCCAGCGCAGTCTATTTCAGAGTTGCAGGCGCTGGAGCGACTACTGGAAGATCAGGACCAAAAGACCATTTTTGTCAATACTCTAAAAAAAATTGGCGGGGCAAGAGAAGCTACGGTCGTCCATTCCATTATGAAGTTTATTATGAGCAAAGAAGTGGCAATGAGATTCAGTTTGCGCGGAAAATTCGGCAAGCATTCGCTCGATAAACTGAGAATCTACCATTGTGTCATGGGTGAGTGAATAGAGTTGTTGGTTCCATACTTCTTGCTTTCCAGAGTCGCTGAAACCACTTGTTGCTACTGTACATTTCTCATTTTTTATAATTTCAAAAGATTATTTTCTTCATATTCTTGGGCTCGGAAATAAATTTAATTGCTTTCATATTACGTAAGGGCTAAGTTGTGTGAGTGTGAGCGTATGAGGGTGTGAGGTGCGCCTTGCCGTATTCCACCCCCCTTTCTGGGGGAAGCGGCCTAGTGTCTGTATCTGTACATTACGTTCACTCTATTTTAACTTCATAAAATGTATCCATGTTGCAGAGGCGCTGAAACAGAATCGAAAGACCCAAGCGATGACAGACCACGAGCTCAATATCCTCATCGGGAACCACTTGGCCCAATCTAACCCTCGCGTGCCGCCCAAGGGGCCCAACACCTCGACCGACGAGCTTCTGCTCTCAAGCAGCCCTCTCTCCCCCCTCCTGATCGCTGCCCGACTCGCTTTTCAAGACGACTCGGTCCTCCAGAGCCCCTCGTCACCCGTCGGTGGAGTGGTTGCCAAGACTGAGGCTTTCTTGGAAAATGGAGATGATGACATTGATCTGGACACCGCTGGCGTAATGTCTAGTAATGGTCTGTAGGAGTGGTCTTGACGTGTAGTGACGATGGCATTGATCTGGACACCGCTGGCGTAATGTCTAGTAATGGTCTGTAGGAGTGGTCTTGACGTGTAGTGACGATGGCATTGATCTGGACACCGCTGGCGTAATAGGTAATAATGGTCTGTAGGAATGGTCTTGATGTGTGGCGACTATGGCATTGATCTGGACATTGCTGACGTAATAGGTAATAACGGTCTGTAGGAATGGTAAGATCCTATA
>SDVV010045298.1:0-10078 GCA_016164225.1 Gammarus roeselii
TATATATATCACTTTGCTTGTTAGAAGTCCAGTAATATCGACTAATTTCAAGTAATGTTGGGTGATCACTCATTATTAGACTGTAGAGTTCATAACGTTTATGGTAGCCTACCGCATATTTCAGTGAGTGTGACAGGTGTTAAAGCGGTAGCATGTCTTATGTATGGTTTTACTGTTAGAATAAGATTTTTTTTGTTGTATTTTTGGATGTGTTGATGTGTTGATCTATGAAAGAAACCATGCCTAAGGTACATAATTAGCGAAATATATATCAATGTACGACAACATAGATGAAATATCAATGAATGCTGAAAGGGTTGCCATACACTACCAGATGCAACAATACCTAACCTAACCTATTCTAACCAATTGTTACGTAGTTTCATTCAAGTTTGATGTGTATGTATGGTGTTGATATGTATGAATCTCTCCACAAGGGCTGTATATTTAACTTACTATAAGCAGTTTGAATACACTTCTCTAATTTTGATCCAGCAAATATCATTTTGCAAATTTTTAGGTTCCAGAATTTTATCGATATCTCCATTATATGTTTGGATGACTCAGCATGTAGGTTCCAAAAGAACAAATTCACTTCATTTGTTGCAAGGTTTTTTAATGTGGATCAGTTACACGCGATGGTAGGCTTAAAGATTTAATCATCTTATCAAAACCTAACCTAACCATTATTTATATATTTTTTCAGTTAAGTTTGATGGTTATGTATGGTATTTAGTCATTCTGTTATGCGATGTTCATATCAAATTCTACCACATGGTTATATATATTTTTTTTATATTACACACCGTGTACACACATACACACATTTATACGTATATACAGGGCTGGTGCCGGTATGTGCCGGCATAATTCTGGCGTATATAGGGTTGGTGCCGGCATATGGCGGCAAAATGTTGGCGTATAAAGGGGTGGTATCGGCGCAATGTAGACACATACACACATGTGTATGCATATACAGCGCTGGTTAACATCTGTGGCATTATACCTCTGATGTTTTTTTTCCCATTATAACAAAGTCCCTTGCTTTTGTCACAAGATATTTAATGTGGATCAGCTTCACGTCATGTTAGGTTAAATGGACTAATCATCCTAACCTAAAGGAACCTATTCTAACCAAGAATAATATATTATCGATCGAGATTTCCTGCTTACGATTGATATTTCAGTGTTTTAGGATTTATGCATGACAAATATCTCCACTTGACTCTACATTTTGATCTATCCTTTGCAGTTTTGATACACACTCCCAATTTTGATCTAGCAAATTTAATCCATTTTTCATATGTAAATTACATCGTTTGTTGTATTGTTTAAGATATTTTCATATAATTCTTGCCTCTTTTTGACATAAATTTATATCACTTTTACTTAAGTTATTCCTACCCATCATAAACCTAAACTAACCTAACCTTATGTCGGGTATTCAGTCATTGATGTATACCTATGAAGCCCTCCACACGTCTCTAAATATTACTTCAACATATACGCTATTGATTTCGTTGTCACTCTCGACCCATATTAGTTAGCAGAGAGGCCCCTTTTTCAAACCTAGATGGATTCAATGTTACAAGTAATTCATTTTTGTTTCCAGCTCCATACAATCGGATACATGGCCTTGCACTAGGTTAACCTAATTTATTTCAATTGCTCCTGTCACTACATCCTCTGACGACTTGCACCTCTGATTTGCCTTTTCTTTCCTATAATTTTCATATTCTTGACGATGACTTCGTTTCAGTTGTCACCACACATTACTGGAGGATTTATGTTCATTCGATTTTTTTTTTTGCACAGATTATAGACCCCGTTACCCTATCACTTGCTAGCAATCGGTGTCTCAAGCTATACCCCATCCTTCTGCAACAGATCCAAAAACTTGTCTGAGCAAAATCTGATTGGATTCTGATTTATATCCTACTAATCTTTATCACATCTAGACCATTCACCCCCAAGATAGGTTAATCGCAATGTTTAAATTTGTCACGAGCGACATTTTGAGCTTCGTTTCTACCGTGAAACATATTCTTCTACTGATTTCGACAGTTCGACGGTATCTCCGACTAACTGGCTTAATGTATTTGTTGCAATTTCATTGCTTAACTTTTGAGTTTAGAATATTATAAACATTTGATAAAGGATTTCCATGGTTTATTATTAGTTTTATTGGCATTATTTACAGACCTTGCTAGCATCATCAATGTCATCTACCTCGTTTTTTGTATTTGAAACAGCATGGTTCGTACATCCAACCATACCCATCATCACTATATTTCAGTTTCCTCTCAAAATCCTTCATATACTCCATCATATCTTTGATGCGATTATCGAAGGCTGTTCCGTTCCCGTGAGTCCACAAATGTATTGATTCTTTTTCTTGAACCTTAATTATTCGAAACTTCTCCAATTCAAAGTCATTCTGATCTTCATCATTGAGAAATTGTTGCATACGATCCAGATTTTATTTTGTTCTTAGGTACAATTTGTTTTCCGCTACCTCAGCTTTATTACAGTCCTGTTGAAGATTTTCCACTTGGATTATATCAATTTCGAGATGTGCTTTCTTATTTTCCTTAAACTTTGTTACATACGACTGTAACGCGTCGACATAAGTTACCCGAAGCCTTCTTCATTTTCCCTTCATCCATATATGAATGATATCTCCCACTCTTTTGATTCTTGTTTTACCCATTCTGAGATAACTGATATTTCCAACACTAGTCAACACTAGTCAAATGTTGAAAGATTTCTTCTTCCAACATTTGTGAACAAATTTTTGATTTATGAATTTTCATTTATTTTTTTCTATGACGAAACGTGGGCCTCTGCTTGATCTCAACGTAACACTGACTCCATTCTCGGTATGCAGCTAGCTATTATAAGTTGATTACATGTTGTTTTTCGCAAAATAATAGGCCTACCATTGCTCGCCTAGGTAATCAACTGTGTATGTATGTATGTGTTTAGGGCTGTGTACGTATGTGCATGTGTATGCTCAAGCGTATTAGTAGGATACAAAACACACAAAAATGAACAGAACACGCAAACTATCCCAATCCAACCGCTATGAACCCCACCAACCAACCACCGAATGAGCCAATCATACCACAACTAGATAAGAATTCAAATATATATGTACAGAAAAATAAATAGAAACATCAAACCATCCATAAATATATAATGATACAGACACTCAAACATAACAATCATGCCACGGAAATCACTGATAAGACAGAGAACAGCTAAGAGCTAACTCACCTAATTTTCCAAAGCACATTCAACTTTTTACCCAAGGGATCCCTACACCCACCCCTACAGAAATTTGTTATAACACTATTCCTACCAGAACCGAATAACTATACAAAATGAGCAACAGTTTGTGACCAATTTTGCCCCTATACAGTCATCTAAAAATTAAAAATCATATAAAAAATATAATAAACATCATATTCAATAAAATGAAAAATGTTCATAACATAAATCTTGCCAAAGTATATTCGAAAGCATGGGACCGAGAGCCCGCACCCCCCTTCCACCCCTTCGCGCCGCCCGTTGGGCTTATCAGTGACTCCGGCCCACATCCGGCCTCGCGCCGCTGACTCCGGCCAACCCCTGCCCCACAGTTAATTATGCCCGTCTTATTCCTTCACAGGGCACGTTTGGGCTATATATACTCTACTGACATGCCTCCTTAATGCTCCGCATGACCTTTGCCCCACTTTGTTCGGTACGTGCCCCTGCAAAATAAACCGAGGCCGACATTATTCTGTCGTGCATACAAGTTGCTGCAATTTCATTACGACTTCCGTCATCGGAGTCGAGGGGTCGGCAGACTTGTAATGAGGCGTCACTGTGACTAATGAGGCCGTCACCGGTGGCAGACCTAACGTGAGCGACCAACCTCTACAGCCCACAGGACGTGATGTGTGCGTTGGATGTGAACTCCTACTGAAGGTAACATTCGGCCAGAGCACAGCTGGTAATCTGCACGATTGTGCGATTAACTGTTTCTACTGCGCATGTGCTAGCAGTCATATTCACTGCTGACACAACTCGTTACCATGGCCAACAGAGAGTTGCTAGGGCAACAAGCCTGGATAAGATACATCAGCAGATCGTCTTGGCTAATCTAATCAATCGCGAGGTTGCGCGATCTGCACACTATATTTGCAGTAGGGTCCAGATGATACAGCAAGCACTACCGAAGTCTTTCCGAGTGTCGATAGTCTGCGATTCACCTGGTTGCCTGAGGCATCATCATGGGCCTGGATTCACTCTGGTACAGTTTAAAGAATTACCTCATCCTGCTAGATAACTTTTGAAGCCGTTCCGAGTTTGTCTTTTCGTCGAACTTATCAGCATTCGTATGAAGTTTCCTAATCGTGATGTCGTTGTGGCATGTTTATACAGAAAACCAAGTGGCTGCATTCAAAATTTAAATCAGACTCTTTCCGTGATATATTTTCAAATTTATCAAATAACACAAATGTCACTTTATTTGGCGCTTACAACATTTTTTTATGCAATCCACTCCAAATTAAACAAATTTTTAAATTTCTGAACCTGTTGGCAGGTTTGGGCTGCTTTCCAGCAATAGTCAAACCTAAAAGTTTGTCTACTGTATAGGCTCCGTTCCTGGAGTAGCAGGAACACCATCACGTCCGATGATGCGATGGTCCAAAGGTTTAGAGCGCAGTTGATGGTACATGCCCCTCCTCTAGCTACCGGTGACGGTAACTGTCGTTTATTATAGAAGTTCTGATGCTGATTGATGGGTCGTTGCATAGGAGACTCATGTGGTTGCTATTTGTTTTCAAAGGTAATTCTGTTACCGTTTCTCTTGTTACCGCTGTCGCTTCTGTGAGTGTTTTTGTTTTGCTTAGCGTTCTGTAGTATTTGCTACGTGTTTTTAGAACTCTGTTGCTGACGATATTCAAAAGTTTGAAAATCTTTGCTCTACTCTAGGTCAAATTAGCTCAATTAAAGAGAGTTACCACATCTTTGCTGATGCTGTTGAGGCTGTTCGCGTCCCTTATATTTAGGTTTGTGATCCATAAAATAAACCGTCTGTTATTGTGTTCTCAGCTTCCTAAACTCATCCATTAGTTTCTGTCGTTCACGGGAGGTGTTCTAACAGACACACTCCTGAATGTAGATCTCTCTTGCAGAGGTTCCAGTTGAGGGCTAATCTCAGAATGTTGTTCCGGTCCTGTTCAGAGGGCTGTCGCAATACTGGGACGGTGACGGGTGCGACCGGACCTTCCAGTTGTTTGATGTGGCTCACCAACGGGAAAAGCGTCAATGAAGGTGCACTATGCACCAGTGTGCTTGACGATTTTGTCAACAGTAACACGTAGCTGTTCAACATTTTTATCATCACTCGCTTTAAGTCTATTATCCCCTGTTTTTTGTAGCGACTTTGTGGCCTAGCATATCAACACTATTTCTTGTCACACCATAGCCTTTTTTGATGCTCTGAAGTCGTTTGAACAGATCTACTCTAAATCCTGACAATTTTCCAAACTCAAAATTCATGTTAGTGATCTTGTTTTCACTTTTTGATTTCTTTTAATTTTATTCAAGTGAGTTCTCCAGCTAATCAGTTTTGTTGCCACAAAGACTGTTTTTACTGGTATTTTTAATAAGGTGGTAAAGGAGTGAAGGCGCAGGGTGGGGATGAGGCTTTGGAATGTGGGCTTACTGAGGCACCTCGCTGTAGCTATTTATCGGCGATTTAAGTGGAATTTATCGAGCCGTGACTTATGCGTTTAGATTGTATTGCTGTTTACGACCTCCACCATAAGTGTGTTCCGTTCTTCGACAACTCTATATGTGAAGAAATTGCGCGTTATGTCGAGTGAGAAACGCTTCCCAACGGTTTTGTATCCATTATTTCTAGTCTCTCAGCTCACATCTAGAGTAAAAAGGCTCGCTCTGACGACGTTTTCCTTACCCTTCATAATCTTCCAGACCTCGATCATGTCACCTCTGTCTGACTCGACGCTTCTCTAGTGAATAAAGATTGGGTTCGCGTAGTCTGTTTTCTTACGATTAATTGCGCTGCGAAGGGATGAGTTTGGTAGCTCTACGATGAACCTTTTCTAAATTAGTAACGCATTTTCTAGGATATGGAGACCAGAACTGAACAGAGTACTCGAGATGCGGTCTAACAAACGCATTGTATAAATTAAGAATACTGTGTATGTTGTAGTACGAGATAGTGCGGGATATCATACCCAGCATTTTGTTGCCTTTTCTGGCAGCATCGTTACATTGCTTGCTACTTTTTAGGTCGTTACTAATGATGACACCTAAATCTCTCTCTTCGGTGACGGGAATGAGAGTTTCTTTCCGGACATTGAATATTCCTGCTTGAGGTTATGAAGACCTATGTGTCAACTTAACATTTGTCTACATTAAATTTAATTTTTCACTTTTCTGACCAGTCCGTTAATGTTAATGTTAATGTTTGAGACTACGTTGCTATCAAGATAATTAATGAATATTATGAAGAAAACTAGACCAAACACGGATCCTTGAGGCCCACCGCTTGTAACATTACTCGGAGGGGAGAAGCTCCGTTAAATACAACTCGCTGCCGACTGTCCGTAGGACAGCATTTTCTCCAATTACTAAGCTCGCCTCGAATACCGATGCTGTGCAATTTACTAAATAAGCTCTTGTTGGGGACTTTATCGAAAGCCTCTTGAAATTCAAGGTAAATGAAATTGATTGAAGACTTTGTGTCGTGAATTTCAATTACATTCTAGAAAAAGAGTAGCAGGTTTGTGAGACAGGAACGATTGTATCTAAAGCCACGCTGAGAGTCGCCAATCAATTTGCTTGATTCTAAGAATTCGGTAATTTTATCCATTATCAAAATTTCCATCAATTTGCCAATGGCTGAGGTGAGACTAATTGGTCAGTAGTTGCCGGGACATTTTTTGTCTCCTTTTTAAAAACTGGAGTGACGTTGGCCTCTTTCCATTGAGAGGGGCAAGTGCCGTTTGTAAGAGATTGGGTAAACATGTTTGATAGTTGTTCGGCGATTTCGTTCATGCTCTCTTACAGTATTCTAGGATGAACTTGGCTGGGACCTGAAGATCTTTAAAGTTTCAATTCATCTATATATTTAATAACTTCGTCATGGGAGAAGTTTACTGTGCTGAAGGCTTCCATTTGTCTTTCCCCTATGATATCCTGGGGATTAGGAATATCTGGATTCTCTAACGTAACTACAGAAGAGAAATATATTGGTTTAGTCAGACACTCATGTTAGTGCCGTCAGTTTCTAGCTCACCAATATCGTTTTCGAGAGAACCTACTGAAGATCTTGATTTTTTTTTTGCTCGAAATATAACTGAAGAATTGTTTCGGATTAGTTTGGCATTTGCCGGAATTTTCTTTTCATAATCTTCATTTTTTCGTTTTAGGACAGTCTGTAGAGCTGTTCCGCTGACTGTGAACTCCTTTTTTACATTTTCATCATGTGGGTGTTTCTGTTTTGTCGAGTGCTCTGCTTTTTTGGCGACTGAAGGTGCTGTAGTTCCCCATTCCAGTACTGAGGCCAATTGACTGCTGGTCGCCTGTTTTTGCGAGGGATATGCTCATGTTCAAAATTTTTAAGTATGGTCACACAAATAGTTCTGATTCTCAAATGAGATGAATGGAAATTACAGTCAGTTCATAACAGGTACACTCATATTTGAATTTCAGTCTCCAACTAGACGTTAGTCGTAATTTTAGGCAATTGTTGTTTCTGTTTTGCCCCTCAGTTCTCAATATATATGTCGATACTCCACTATGGTATGTGCGATGTGTCAGCCGTATATCATTGTATCTTTGTTTTCAAATCTGTGAAATTCTCTACCCGACTCCACTCACTTGTCCCCGCCTCGGCCGGGCTCCACACTGCGACGTCCTCCTCTGCTGGGGGTGACCGCGTCTACACCACCGCTGTCAGGGGGGGTGGGGGTGTCAACCCCTCCTTCGCTGGGCAACAGGTAGAAGGTCTCCACGGCAGCAAAGTCGTTGTTGAACTGCGAAAAGCTCTTCACCTGCGATGAAAGAAGATCAGGCAATGGTATTGGTTCATGATAAGTGCCTAGAACTCAGCTGCTCGAAACACCGAATATTGAATGCACTTCACTGTATAGTACTTACCAAAAGGCACACATGTTCACTGCTCAGTTTAGATAGTTTCATTTCCATTATTTAACCCTCTGGAATAAGCCAGAGCTAGATAACTATTTTTTTTCTTATCGGTGTTGCTATGAAGTTCCTTGGATGAGTTAGCCAAAGAATATGTGTCGTTACTAATTCCAAGTTAATATCCAAGAAAATAAGAAAAAAAATTAGATTACCCATAAGTGATTGACTGTGAAGGAAAACAACGATACTCAAGTAATGTACAAGGCGAAAAATGTTCTGCATATAAGGATACACATCTCGAAGTTTATAACAATCGACGGAAAAGGGCTGGTATATAATGCATTATTGGACCAGATCTGAGTGAAGAGAACAGGACTGCCTGTCACATCAAAGCCATCTCCCGGAGACAGTACGAGGACAGGATTACCTGTCACAGCTAAACCAACAGAACGGAATTCTTGTCTCAGAGACGCGTAGACTAATTTAACAGTTTACCGGGAGATGGCCAGATTGGCCAGATTAATTGATCTGGCAACCATTTGGCCAAATTTAGGCCAATTCTGAACCAGCGTGAAATGAAAAGATAAGATAATAACAGGAAGTAAATGTAGTGACTATTAGCGCTCGGACAGTATCACAGAACGTTGTATCCGTTGAATTACTGGAACAAAACATTCCTTCTGTTAATAAACAGGTTCATTGCTGAGGACCGCCAGTTTAACGAAGAACGAGAGTCAGTTTCCTCACTGGCCAGCGCACTTCTATTTGCCCTGTTGTGTGTGCAGGCACACTACACTGTTGCCATCAACAATCCGGCAATTAGTCAGCTTACTTCCTCATCTGCCGTGTTGTGTGTTCAGACAAAGTTCAGTGTTGCTATCAACAATCCAGCAATTAGTCAGCTTACTTCCTCATCTACCGTGTTGTGTGTTCAGACAAAGTTCAGTGTTGCTATCAACAATCCAGCAATTAGTCAGCTTACTTCCTCATCTACCGTGTTGTGTGTTCAGACAAAGTTCAGTGTTGCTATCAACAATCCAGCAATTAGTCAGCTTACTTCCTCATCTACCGTGTTGTGTGTTCAGACAAAGTTCAGTGTTGCTATCAACAATCCAGCAATTAGTCAGCTTACTTCCTCATCTACCGTGTTGTGTGTTCAGACAGAGTTCAGTGTTGCTATCAACAATCCAGCAATTAGTCAGCTTACTTCCTCATCTACCATGTTGTGTGTTCAGACAGAGTTCAGTGTTGCTATCAACAATCCAGCAATTAGTCAGCTTACTTCCTCATCTACCGTGTTGTGTGTTCAGACAAAGTTCAGTGTTGCTATCAACAATCCAGCAATTAGTCAGCTTACTTCCTCATCTACCGTGTTGTGTGTTCAGACAGAGTTCAGTGTTGCTATCAACAATCCAGCAATTAGTCAGCTTACTTCCTCATCTACCATGTTGTGTGTTCAGACAGAGTTCAGTGTTGCTATCAACAATCCAGCAATTGGCCAGCTTACTTCCTCATCTGCTCTGTAGTGTGTTCAGACAGTGTATAGGATTACCATCAACACTCCAGCAACTGGCCAGCTTACTTCCTCATCTGCTCTGCAGTGTGTTCAGACAGTGTAGTGTTCCCATGATCAATCCAGCAATTGGCCAGCTTACTTCCTCATCTGCTCTGTAGTATGTTCAGACAGTGTATAGGATTACCATCAACACTCCAGCAACTGGCCAGCTTACTTCCTCATCTGCTCTGCAGTGTGTTCAGACAGTGTACAGTGTTCCCATGATCAATCCAGCAATTGGCCAGCTTACTTCCTCATCTGCTCTGTAGTGTGTTGTGACAGTGTATAGGATTACCATCAACAATCCAGCAACTGGCCAGCTTACTTCCTCATCTGCTCTGCAGTGTGTTTAGA
>SDVV010045299.1:0-10078 GCA_016164225.1 Gammarus roeselii
CCCAGATGATTAGTCCCCCCTCAGATGATTAGTCCCCCCTCAGGTGATCAGTCCCCCTCAGGTGATCAGTCCTCTCTCAGGTGATCAGTCCCCCCTCAGGTGATCAGTCCCCCCTCAGGTGATCAGTCCCCCCTCAGGTGATCAGTGACCCCTCAGGCGATCAATGCATGAATTGCTTGACGCGTTATCACGTTATGTTTTCACCAACAGCGTCTTCCCCCTGAGTGCCCCGGACGGGAACCTGTCTTAATCTATGAGGAAAACATCGGACCCGGATTTAAGAGGAGCCTTTAAATTGAGACCAAGAACAATGGATATTGAATACATTAGTTAACGTCTGTAAATAAAAATATATTTGAGATTTAAGAAACTATGTACCGAAAAATGTTTTGTGAACAATCATGCTGACAATCATGCTGACAATCATGCTGACAATCATGTTGACAATCGTGCTGAGAATCGTGCTGAGAATCGTGCTGAGAATCTTGCTGAGAATCGTGCTAAGAATCGCGCTGAGAAACGTGCTGAGAATCGGGCTGAGAATCGGGCTGAGAATCGCTGAGAATCGTGCTGAGAATCGTGCTGAGAATCGTGCCAAGCATCGTGCTTGTCACTAATAATGAATCGTATCCAAGTACAGCACCAGGAACTAAGTAATGATGAACAGAAGTCCTATCTAATTACTCAGGCTACAGTCTCACCCCGTTCACAATCAAAGCATTATTATATCGCCCGTTCACAGTCAAAGCTGTGTTATCTCGCCCCGTTCACAATCAAAGCATTATTATATCGCCCGTTCATAGTCAAAGCTGTGTTATCTCGCCCCGTTCACAATCAAAGCATTATTATATCGCCCGTTCACAGTCAAAGCTGTGTTATCTCGCCCCCATTCACAATCAAAACATTTTTATATCGCCCGTTCACAGTCAAAGCTGTGTTATCTCACCCCGTTCACAATCAAAGCATTATTATATCGCCCGTTCACAGTCAAAGCTGTATTATCTCGCCCCATTCACAATCAAAGCATTATTATATCGCCCGTTCACAGTCAACTGTTATCTCGCCCCGTTCACAATCAAAGCATTATTATATCGCCCGTTCACAGTCAAAGCTGTGTTATCTCGCCCCATTCACAGTCAAAGCATTATTATATCGCCCGTTCACAGTCAAAACTGTTATCTCGCCCCGTTCACAATCAAAGCATTATTGTATCGCCCGTTCACAGTCAAAACTGTTATCCCGCCCCGTTCACAATTAAAGCATTATTATATCGCCCGTTCACAGTCAAAACTGTGTTATCTCGCCCCATTCACAATCAAAGCATTATTATATCGCCCGTTCAGTCAAAACTGTGTTATCTCGCCCCGTTCACAATAAAAGCATTATTATATCGCCCGTTCGCAGTCAAAACTGTTATCTCGCCCCGTTCACAATTAAAGCGTTGAGTAGACCCGAACTGATCAAGTATTCACCTTGAAGTTCTGATAACAAACTAATCTAATATTCAGCCCTCTCCAATGCGGTAGGTTCTCAATGAGGGCCTCAAACTACACACAAATGATCCCATGGGGAACATATCTTAATGATCTCCCCTTCCGCTCCTGCCCCCTCACCCCCTCTGGGCCACCCATTGGGGTGCGTCTGTAGTGATGCAAGGGTAGGGATGGGGGGGTTGCAGGGTTGTGGGCGTTGATTGTCAGTACTCCATTGAGATGTAAGCAAGCCAGCTGTGGCAGTCAATACTCCATTATCATGAGGGTCGCTGTTATTAGGCCGGCTCCTCTGGTCGTTGAGATCACCAACAGATTAGTCGGGTGAGGCATATGCAACACGCTAATGAAATAGAGGCGGTGGTGATAGCACGCTGTGTGGGATAGAGGCGGTGGTGACGGCACGCTGTGTGGAATAGAGGCGATGGTGATGGCACGCTGTGGGGGATAGAGGCGGTGGTGATGGCACGTTGTGTGGGATAGAGGTCATAGTAATGACACGCTGTGTGGATGGAGGCGGTGGTGATGGCACGCTGTGTGGGATAGAGGCGGTGGTGACGGCACGCTGTGTGGGATAGAGGCGGTGGTGATGGCACGCTGTGTGGGATAGAGGCGGTGGTGATGGCACGCTGTGTGGGATAGAGGCGGTGGTGACGGCACGCTGTGTGGGATAGAGGTCATAGTAATGACACGCTGTGTGGGATAGAGGCGGTGGTGATGGCACGTTGTGTGGGATAGAAGTCATTGTAATGACACGCTGTGTGGATGGAGGCGGTGGTGATGGCACGTTGTGTGGGATAGAGGTCATAGTAATGACACGCTGTGTGGGATAGAGGCGGTGGTGATGGCACGCTGTGTGGGATCGAGGCGGTGGTGATGGCACGCTGTGTGGGATAGAGGCGATGGTGATGGCACGCTGTGTGGGATAGAGGCGGTGGTGATGGCACGCTGTGTGGGATGGAGGTCGTGGTGATGGCACTTTGTTTGGGAACTCCTCATTCGTTTCTTAGATAAACTTTCAGCACTTCGTTCACTTGTCACATGACCTACATTAATGCTGCTCGTTGAAATGGATCACATCACATAAATTAATATTTAGCCTCGGACTGATTTTCGATATTTTACATGACTCTTATCATTCACTGTCGGGGTACGCTTCCTATTCTGACGAACTAAGGAGCTGGACGATAGGAAATCTACATTTGATTGAAGAAAGACTTCATTATGCGTAAATATATTTTCAAATGACATCGCAATAATATGTGTCATCAGGACTGTGCGGCTTCGAAATTATGATGCACGTTACCTTGTTTACACTTGGTCCTATTAAATTATAATGCATGCTACCGTGTTTACACTTGATCCTATTAAATCATAATGCATGCTACCGTGTTTACACTTGGTCTCATTAAATTATGATGCAAGCTACCGTGTTTGCACTTGGTCTCATTAAATTATGATGCACGCTACCTTGTTAACACTTGGTCCCAACAAATTAAATTGACGCTACCGTGTTTACACTTGGTCTCAATAAATTATGATGCACGCTACCGTGTTTACACTTGGTCCCAACAAATTAAATTGCACGCTACCGTGTTTACACTTGGTCTCAATAAATTATGATGCACGCTACCGTGTTTACACTTGGTCCCATTAAATTATAATGCACGCTACCGTGTTTACACTTGGTCTCATTGAATTATGATGCACGCTACCTTGTTTACACTTGGTCCCATTAAATTATGATGCAAGCTAACGTGTTTACACTTGGTCCCATTTAATTATGATGCACGCTACCGTGTTTACACTTGGTCCCATTAAATTATGATACACGCTACCGTGATTACACTTGGTCCCATTAAATTATGATGCACGCTACCGTGTTTACACTTGGTCCCATTAAATTATGATGCACGCTACCGTGTTTACACTTGGTCCCATTAAATTATGATGCACGCTACCGTGTTAACACTTGGTCCCATTCACTCCAATAGACGTTGTGATGATCTTTATAAAGTTCCTTAATGAAATTTCACGGTCATGACTTAGCAGTTAACGTACTTCATGATAGTTTGCAACAAGACAGAACACACTACCGGCTTGTGTACGAGTAAAGAGCTTATATACATTTTCGTTCAAATATTATGCAAATAGATATGCACATCCGCGTGGGCATACAGGAATGCATATGTGAAACAATGCATACGTACGCGCGTGTATTTATTTCATTAAAAACGTTGTTTGTGGTGGAATTTGTATCCGTATATTTACGTACACACGTTTATGCCCACACATGTAATATGTGTGAGTATGTACCTATGTTTATATGTGTAGGTACTATCGGTCACAAAGATAGACCTTATTTTTCATTTCGTGTTTTGGTTACGACATCCCTGCACCGAAATTGTATGTTTTATAGTATGGTTTACACATTTGCATTTCCTTCAGACGTTTGGCTGTGAACATGCAACCGAAAAATCATACCCAACTACACACAATTTGATTTAAATTAAGTTTGAATAAAATGCGAAATTAGAAATAAGGTCTCTTTCTTTGTAACCGATAGTACGTATTTTTATGAATGTTGGTATGTATAGGTGTATATGTGCGTGTTCATGTATGTATATATGATGTATATGTATGTATAATTTATGTATGTGTGTATATATACGTGCGTGATGTATGTATGTATATTTTATGTATAATATATGTCGTCTATTTGCCCCTTCATTATTAATTCAATGTTTCAGACCCATCTTTACAATACGTTAGCCCAATATAATAGTTTCCCAACCCCATGTATGGACGTTTTTCCCAACACTATGTATTCGTAATCTTCCCACCCCATTTATTCGTGAATTCCCCACCCCATTTATTCGTGAATTCCCCACCCCATATATTCGTGATTTTCAAACCTCATGTATGATTGATTTCCCAATGCGCACGCATTCCTGCCTCTGACCTCAAAACGGATGTCGTCTGTTGATCATTGAATATAATGATGTAATTTATAGTTTGTTGCATGAAATAAGAACCGTTGGCCTACTAGAGATGAGCTGCGATGAATACAAATTGAACTTGAACACGATAATGATGTTTTATGTGTAATATTACACATAATTTCTTTTTCTGTTCTACATTAGTCTTGTTCATTGCTTCAAAATATTCCATGATTTATTTCAGGAAGGTTTTTTATTCGTTGAAATGCTTGAATAAAAACTCTAATTTTAAAATGTCAATCTTTATAGTGTTTATTATCAATGCAGCATTTCTGTGCCATCGTCACTTCATTTTCCCCGCCAATGACAATCACAACACCACTCGCCATGCTGGTTACTAAGAAAAACATGAAATTATGTCGAAGTTTAAACCTTATGCAAATATATTGACCCAGTTTAGTCTGGCCAAGTTCCTTCGCTATAGACCTAGCTTTAGGTCGCACAAAAATTAGCATCCACAGAGTCGACCCCTTCAGTTGTCCTTAGAAAGGAACATCGGCCGCTCCTCTCAATTCCAGGGCTCCTGCTTCTGAATTAAGGTTAATTTTGTGTAGCCTAATTAATGACTTGTAGCCAGAGCATGCAGATGAGGCAATTAATGGCGGGTAGCCAGAGCATGCAGATGAGGCAATTAATGGCGGGTAGCCAGAGCATGCAGATGAGGCAATTAATGGCGGGTAGCCAGAGCATGCAGATGAGGCAATTAATGGCGGGTAGCCAGAGCATGCAGATGAGGCAATTAATGGCGGGTAGCCAGAGCATGCAGATGAGGCAATTAATGGCGGGTAGCCAGAGCATGCAGATGAGGCAATTAATGGCGGGTAGCCAGAGCATGCAGATGAGGCTGCTACGACGGCTATTATTCTCTGAGGTCGACTGTTGCTGTTTCGGCATTCTTTTTTTTAGAGTATTTCACGGTTATTGACACCGGAGTTTTTCCACACATTTTACTAATATCAATTCGGCACCTGCTTTTCAAAAAGGTTGGCATATGTTTTTTTTGGTAGCTGTTCTTTTGGATTTGTTGACTGTTATTCTTCAGGCGACCGTTTATTTCCTTGTTGACCATCGAACCTTTACCAGAAATACACGATAGGAAGAAGTTGCCTACACGATAGGAAGAAGTTGCCTACACGATAGGAAGAAGTTGCCTACACGATAGGAAGAAGTTGCCGCAAGATTTCATCAAAAAAGAATTTTCGCGACTTGTTGGCGGATTCTGACCACAAGCACCGCTTTGGAGGGGAATATTTAGAAAAGTGTCCTCTACGAATCTTTCACATCCCATGAGAATGGCTCGATAAGAAAAATCTATTGCGATAGTTCATGCAGAAGCAATCTTCAAGCCAACTGCATGGCCTTTGAACCAATGATAAGTCGATTGGCGTGTTCAATGGCCGAGAAGGATAATAGTAGAATATACCTAAGTCGAATCGTCCCTGAAACCAATGCTCAAGTCAACTGGTGCCAGAACCAAGGCTCGAGCCAACTGGTACTAGAACCAATGCTCAAAACATGTACTAGAGCATTGGCTCTACTACCAGCCATCTGGTATTAGACCCAATGCTCGAGCCAACTGGTGTCAGAACCAATGCTCGAGCCGACTGGTGTCAGAACCATTGTTCGTGCCTACTGGTGCCTGAAACAATGTTCGAGACACTTGGCCAGAACCAGTGTTCGATCCAACTGGTGACAGTACCAATGCTCGAGCGAACTGGTTCCTGAACTGATGCTGGAACCAACTGGTGACAGTACCAATGCTCGAACCAACTAGTGACAGAACCAATGCTTGAGCCAAGTGGTGCCAGAAACAATTATATCGAATCTACAGTGTTTCTAGAAAAGTGAATAAGCGGCTCGGTCAAGAGGGAAAGTGGTCTAATTAGTGAGCCAAGCAAGCTAAGGCAGGTATCGCTCTTTGCAAACAGCACGCTGAGAACCGACGCCAAGCATTGCGAGCAGAAGAGGTTTATTGAAGCTGCATGACACGTTTAAATGTTGCGGTTGTTGGTCGAAATCTGAACAACACATCTCCGTTTGGTTTGGAAGGCATATGCTGCTTCATGTTTCGTAGTCAAACTCATTGCATGTAATATGAATCGAGTAGCAATCGTTTGAATTAAAGTATGACCCCAATATTTTGATCTCCCTTTTACTGAGACTGGAGGAGTCTCCAAGCAGCTCTTTAATGAGGCCCGCCCATTACTCTCACTACTCTGGTATGCACACACAGTCAAACCCGGTCTCTCGGTAGGAATAGGCCATTACTCTCACTACTCTGGTAAGCACACACAGTCAAACCCGGACTCTCGGTAGGAATTGGCTTACACGGAAACGTGTTGGTTATATTGTCCTTATTCCGTCATCCCTACTCTCAGATACCACGTGGCAACTTCTCTTTCTAACTATTCTTCTTCATGGGCTCAGCTCTCCCAAGTCATCCTTTCCTCTCCCCAGTCATATTTTTCCCTCCTCAGTCATCCTTTCCTCTCCCCAGTCATTCTTTCCTCTCTCCAGTCATTCTTTCCTCTCCCAAGTCATCCTTTCCACAGGCATCCTTTCCTTTCCCCAGGCATCCTTTCCTTTCCCCAGGCATCCTTTCCTTTCCCCAGGCATCCTTTCCTTTCCCCAGGCATCCTTTCCTTTCCCCAGGCATCCTTTCCTTTCCCCAGTCATCTTTTCCTTTCCCCAGTCATCTTTTCCTTTCCCCAGTCGTATTTCCCTCTCCCCAGTCATATTTCCCTCTCCCCAGTCATATTTCCATCTCCCCATAATCGTTTCGTCTTCCCAGTCATCCTCTCCTAAATTCAACTCCCGACAACCCAACGGTGAGCCCTGGTCAAAAGCAAGAGTTCTCCCTGAGCTTGAGTTCATGTTAAGTGGTCCTGGCGCTCGCTTCTTCCGCGGTCGTATGTTCTACACCGTCAAGATGTAAGCAGTAGCGGCAGTCCGGGCCTAGAGCAGAGCCATCTTGTCATATTCGAATGGTCTCGACGCCGCTTAACATAAATCCAATCGCTTGCAAAAAAACAATACTCGATCGAATGGTGCTAATTTTTACCATCGAGATGAGATAGCAGATAAAGATCCCACCGCCGAGACGGGTCGAGTCGAGTCCGTGTGTTGGAAGCCATAAACTTCTTGCTTGTTGAGGATAGCATGGACTCTGAAGACCAGCTTGGTGTGTGGTGCCGCTGCTGGTTGTTATGACGACGGTAGTGGTGATGTGGAGTGAAATGTGGTGCACATTTTTTTTAATGAAAGCTTCACTATTCGTCTTTACTAGTTTAGTCCCCCTTGTTCAGCAGCTTCTCTCCCAGTCCGTCTCAGTGGAGCTTGAAGGGACGTCGGCCGTTTGTTTGATGGGCTCCGCTGCGGTCCCAAGTTGCGGAAAATCCTCTGGACCGGGAATAAATCTCAAGTTGTTCGTCCTTCATCAATGGATGAGGGGTTGGTGGTCTAAACAAATTCGTCGCATGTTCAATGGGATTAGAAACGCCAAGGGTGGCGGTTTTTAAGTGTAGACACAACGACGCATGTACTCTATAACAGGTGCCCGTTGAGATCGAGGTGGTGGCGGCTGCACGACGATAAAACAAAAAAACAGGTATCGCGCCACTTAAACTGCCCGCATGAGGGCGCTATCAGCGGCAGTTGGTACTAGTAGCGGCAGTTGGTACTTGTAGCGGCGGCAGGTGGTACAATCCACCACCATGATTGGTCAGGTGTAGTGGACTATCAGTAGCCTGATCTGGGCCTGTTGGAGTCTATTGTAAACTGCACAGGCTGGACATGGAAATTAGTATAAGCGATGGTGGTGGTGGTGGTGATGTTTCAGGTGGTTGGTCGCTCTACTATTTGAGACAGATGTCGACTTAGTGAAGGGAGGGGCGAGGAGAATGTGATGCTAGGGAAGGTGAAGGGGTGGCGGGGAGAACATTTAAGAGGTTGGAGTCTGCTGGATGGAGAGAGGTTGGGCAATATTGAGCAAGAGTGTGCCCTGGTGGATGGTTGAAGTTTCACTATCCAGTGATGATCACACTGATGATCACACTGATCACACTGACAGCGACGATCTGAAGGAACTCTTTGATGCCATATCTGATCATTGAACCACTTTTGGTCTGTAACCACCTGCCGGTTTGGATGAGAGACTATTTGTGGGTAATGTGTTTTTTTTTTGCTGGAAGTATTATGCGGGGGACACCGTATATAGCACATCATGCACACTTAGTTACAGTGTAGCACACCATGAGAAATACTCCCTTTGGCACACAGCATGTCTACTGCACACTACGATGCTAAGTTGCCATTTCTATCTATTTATTTAATGTTTCTTTGGTACATCTCACCGGAAACCACACGTCCCCACGAGTTATTCCACGCGGAGTCGAAGATCTTCACAATTCATTTGTTTGATTGGTGAAGTTATTTAGTAAATTAAATTTTTATACCTCACAGTCGTACGCTACAACTGGTTTTGGCGAGCGCATCCATTAGCATTTAGAACTGTTTTTGACGAGCGCATCCATTTAGAACTGTTTTTGACGAGCGCATCCATTTAGAACTGTTTTTGACGAGCGCATCCATGTAGAACTTTTTTGACGAGCGCATCCATTTAGAACATTTTTGACGAGCGCACCCATTTAGAACTTTTTTGACGAGCGCCTCCATTTAAAACTTGCCCATGTTTAAAACCTTCACTTTACGAGCACTCGGGAATCAATAAAAGCAACTTACAATGTTGAGTTCCCCATCGCATTGTGCTCCATGTTAGACTAAATATATTAATAGGTATCCCTGACCTAGAAATTGGTTTTGATGAATCTTTGTTCAATCTCAATTACTCTACATGCCATGTTTATTAATTTGATTCATTCAATCGGTTATTTAATTATAGGAATCCTTAATTTATGGATGAAATCACATTACACGGATCGAGTAGTTTCCCTAACATTCATGTGACCTGCTATTTAAAGATGAAGCACTGTCAATTGCTGGCCCGAATTAGCTCTTGGTCAGTCAGTCCTAGATTATGCAACAGCAGTGTAATCAGATCCGACTTGATTGTTGCGTGTGATTACACAAAATCGATTGTCACATTGATCTGTTATATTAAATTTTCGGTATTGTTTTCTGCTCTGTGTTATGTATTGTATTTTTATGAAACATCGCTTTCATGTAATGTTACCGTCTAAACGCAAGCGGCCTTCGGTCTTCTGCCCTCCTCGTCAGAGCTGCTTATGGACCTTTCAAGTTACTAAGCTGCTTCATTGGGCTTCCATCGGTATTTGTTTAGTCTCGGTCTTGTATGGGTGTGTGTGTGTGTTTCCAGGCGGGAATCAAACTCACTAGCGAACGCTGGTCCGATTTTCGAAGGCCATGTGGTTTAATGTTTTTTTTATTACTTGTTACTGAAAAACTGTGAATGATTAAGAAACTGTGAATGATTAACAAACTGTGAATGATTAACCAACTGTGAATGATTAACCAACTGTGAATGATTAACCAACTGTGAATGATTAACCAACTGTGAATGATTAACCAACTGTGAATGATTAACCAACTGTGAATGATTAACCAACTGTG
>SDVV010045300.1:0-10078 GCA_016164225.1 Gammarus roeselii
ACGGCGCCACAGTGGATGCCTGTTAACACGGCGCCACAGTGGATGCCTGTTAACACGGCGCCACAGTGGATGCCTGTTAACACGGCGCCACAGTGGATGCCTGCCTACACGCCGCCACAGTAGATGACTATTAACACGGCGCCCTTCTGGTGCGCCCACTGGGGCGATCTCTGCGGATTCTCTTCACTGCAGGGAATGTAATTATTCGTCACTGTGGAAACTCTTGTAAATATCATACAATACAGATAATGTTTTGGATAAGAAACAGTTAGAAAATTGGTAAATTATATAAATACAAATATATGCAACCACGATTTAAAAAAAATCATAGGAACGGATTATTGGCATTCCACCGATGACAAGTTTCTCTGCATATTGCAAAAGAATTGTTACGAGTATACCATCATTTCTTTGTTGTATTATGAAAGAGCATGTTGGGGATTTAGCCCTGTTGATGCGAGTCGGGTTCTGGTGTGAGCTTTCTTATTGCAAATATTTGCTTCGGATTGTCATAGGATTAGCATATAATCAAGAGCGTTGATCACTTCATCAATCTGTAATACGTTTGCAGTTGGTCATCTGCTATGAGTCGAAGATAATCATAAGTGGTTCGTTCAATGAAGCTGTTCGAACACAGGCTATGGTGTTAAACACAACCAGGGATAGGGGTTTTAAGACCAATGTCGCTAAAAATCAACTACTCAATGTTCTCACCTAATTAACAGTATTAAATTAAGGGAAGTATATTCACAGTCGTCATTGAGCCAAGTAACTTTGAATGATCGAACAATGGACCAATTTCACACTAAATTGCGATGGATGTTCACTTGTACGGTAAAATATTTCTCTCACATTTAAATAAAGTAATGAAAAGTAATGTGCTGACTTTAGTATGCATGTAAATGGCATTGTTTCTTTAATCGAATAGCTAATAGTACTACCACCTGTGTAAGTGTTTACCCACTTCGCCTTCCTTGCACGCAACCTTCTCAGCTGAACACAAACACGGCAGCTGCTCCGCTCCAGGCATGGACCAAGTAGTGATTACTTTCAACGTTTGGCCCACCATTCTTTTCATTCGAAAAACGTTCTGAGTTTCACCAATTAGATATTTTTTTCGGTCAACAATTCGAGAATAAACGGTTCTAATCATTTTTGCTACAAAGTAAATACCAATTCGTTGCCCAATGTTGTTCATTAATGCCAGAAATGTGTTGCAACTAACATGGGAGTTGACTGATAGGCTCCAATGAGGGACTATAATCTCTTCCTAAAAGGGTCTCATTAAATGACACTCAGCAGAGTGATGGATGGCAAAATACAGTATTTGGATTTTGAAATATCCCTTACAATGATCATCACGTGAGTAAACGAACTAGTTTTACATTATTGATTTGCGCTCGTGAACGAGTGAATCCTGATTAAATCACTCGTACAACCTCCCAAACTTTTCCGACTTGCTGCGTTAGAACCTAACCCGTTGTTGCGTTAACAATAACTAGGCCACCCGCTGATGAAGTTGATATTAGTCATCGAAGATCAATTTCGTTCATTATCACGATCAAAACAACCACCGAAGAGGGAAATGTTTACATCTATGGTATAAGGAAGTATGGCCTCTCACTATTGATGAGAGGGTTGAGAACCGGCTACTGATGAGAGGGTTCAGAACCGGCTGCTGATGAGAAGGTTGAGACCCGGCTACTGATGAGAGGGTTGAGAACCGGCTACTGACACTTATTCGCAGATTGCTGTCCATTGTTCAGATGAAACAGGCAAGTCAACGCATAAACATACGATTCGCCTAACAGATGAAACAGATGTAACATTACATTTTTTTGTTTACATGTCATCTAATTTGCCTTTTTGTGAAACTGTGAAATCAAATGTACAATGCTAGTGAAAAAATATGACTAAGTGGTTCCCAAGATCCGCGTTTTATTTAGTTTGTGTTCTTCGTTTTCATCTCAGATGTCAGGAAAAGTCATTTTATATCTCAAGCATCCCCCTTTTATCTGAAATTATAAATGTGCATTAGTGTTCACCTTTTATTTAATCTGTTCATGTTTATTGCACCTGCACTCTCACCCTTGAAAATACATACAAGTAATCGTAGATCTGCTGCTAACAAGTCAAGCAAACGAGAGAAATGAGATAAACTAAAACTATTTCAAACATATTTCAGTAGCTCGGTTAACCTTTCTTTTTCTTTTTGGTCCTTTCCGCTTGTTAACGTACATGGATCTCAAAAATGATTTCAACAGTGTCGACAAAGAGGCGTTGTGAATGATGTTGCGGTTGCATGGAGAATGATGATGAGCGGTTCTGGGTATTAATGCTGGCAGGACAGCACGTTTCAGAGTAGGGTGACGGGTGAGCGCCTGATCCCCACTAAACGTGGTGATGAGACAGAGCTCCCTTATGTCCCTCTGCATTTGCAAGGTCAGAATAGATGGAGTGGTCCGAGAAACGCGATTGTCTTGAGTCGTGGGTTGCAGTTGTTGGTAGCAAATGGGCGGCGTTGGCAGTTGAGTCGATTACTGTTGGTGAATGATGCGGTGCTGGTGGCCGAATCGGAGTAAAAACTGTGGTGGCTGGTGTTGAAGTTTGGTAGGTTGCATAAGAGGCGAGAGTTTTGAAATAATATGTGTATAGAATAAAAGTAGTACGGCGTTCGCTAAATGACGCTAGTTGCGAGTTGTTTTGGAAGCACAATGTTTCATTGAACACGTGGGGCATAACGGGTTGATTTGTCGAATATGGTTTTGTGAGGGATTATTGTTGGAAACCCTGGACGGAAATAACTGTTTCGAGGAGCTACTCGGAGTGTGTCTAACTCAGTATCTTCAATGCGTTTAAGGAGAGCTAAACATTTCCAGAACTCACATTTATTAAAAACTCTCCCCTTCAGAAACAACGCCTAACTAACTACTTTAGATGCGTAAGCTTCGAACCAATTATATTTTGCATCAGACAGCCTAATAAAAGTCGGTAGCGGACACACCTTCATTTTCTCTTCGAGCCCCTGCTCAAAACAAATTTAGAATCTTAGTTTCCGAGAACCGAAAGCAGCATCCAAGCCATGGCTGCCCCAAACCTGGATGGTCATCCTGCGATGACTGGGCCGTTCAAACTGGAACCCAACTTGCCAACTCCTGAAGTTTTTTATTGCGCTTTGATCCAGACCCTTTGTGTTCTATTTAGACGCCTCCATCTAATGGTTACTTGGGAATTAATTCGGACTTCGTGAACTGCAACGTTGAAAAAATCCGCGCAAATGACCTTTTTGCAGTTCACAAAAAAAAAATCTTGTGCGTAGGTCTCCACCATCTTTCTAGACATGACTTCAGACGTATACAATATATCATGTGAAAACACGTTCAGCACATAGGGGTCAACGAAAATAAAATTTTCAATCTTTTGATGTACGTCGTTGAATCTAATCAAATGGAAACCCAACGAATGTCCATAGCATAATGCTAGATTAAAATCATGGCTTCGAAACAATTTTCAAATCTCACAGGGCGGATACATTTGTTTCACAATATGCAGATTCTAGAATCAGACTGGACGACTAAATAACTTTTCATTGAATAAACAAGTACATACCACTTTAATGATCATTACACATGCGGCTACGTGAACTTTCATTCGTGACCATAGTACCATCGTTTTTCCACTGACAGAGTTCTATAAATCGCACAATGTTTCGCACAGTTCAGAGATTTTGGTACCGTGAATCGAAATTACCAACTTTCACCATCAAATGAATGCTATTGAAAGTTAAACCTCGAGGGTTCGATTTGTACATGTGTTGCCAGTCCACGGCCTCGCACTGAACTCGTAAACGTTGGAGTAATTGATATTTTTAAAGAACTGCCAAATAGATCAGTCAATGAACTATCCGTGGACTGGAATATAAAATCGTTTAAGTATATTACATACCTCAACTGCTATTAAACTTTCCCTGTTGCTGTGAATGTGATCAGATTTCCCCTGGCAAGTCATGCATGCAAAGTTTTCAATGCAGCTGTCAACTCCAACGGGTTCTTGTGACAGGGTTCACATATGGAGCCAGAAAAAGAGCTGGTTCACATATGGAAAAGACTCACATTGTGATCAGATGCATAAATCCACGGGAGTAACATTATCAAATCGAGTCGGGTTAGAAATGAATACTTGGCTGGACAAATGTCATAGGGCATGTGAAATGTTAATAATGGCGAAGGTGGGCGTGTCGCGGAATGTGCTTCGTTAGATGGACTAATGTCCTGTACAGCAGTCATTATTGATACCATTGCTTCGTTAGATAGACTAATGTCCTGTACAGCAGTAATTATTGATACCATTGCTTCGTTATATGGACTAATGTCCTGTACAGCATTCATTATTGATACCATAGCTTCGTTAGATGGACTAATGTCCTGTACAGCAGCCATTATTGATACCATTGCTTCGTTAGATGGACTAATGTCCTGTACAGCAGCTATTATTGAAACCATTGCTTCATTAGATAGACTAATGTCCTGTGCAGCAGCCATTATTGATACCATTACTTCATTAGATGGACTAATGTCCTGTACAGCAGCCATTATTGATACCATTGCTTCGTTAGATGGACTAATGTCCTATACAGCAGTCATTATTGATATCATTGCTTCGTTAGATGGACTAATGTCCTGTACATCAGCCATTATTGATACCATTGATTCGTTAGATGGACTAATGTCCTATACAGCAGCCATTATTGATACCATTGTTTCGTTAGATAGACTAATGTCCTGTACAGCAGCCATTATTGATACCATTGCTTCATTAGATGAACTAATGTCCTGTACAGCAGCCATTATTGATACCATTGCTTCGTTAGATGAACTAATGTCCTGTACAGCAGCCGTTATTGATACCATTGCTTCGTTAGATGAACTAATGTCCTATACAGCAGCCATTATTGATACCATTGCTTCGTTAGATGGACTAATGTCCTGTATAGCAGCCATTATTGATACCATTGCTTCGTTAGATGGACTAATGTCCTGTACAGCAGCCATTATTGCTACCATTGAAATACATGTTATAATAACAAGCAATAGAGAGTTAAGATATCGCTCCCATTACGCTCCCACTACGCTCCCATTACGCTCCCACTACGCTCCCATTACGCTCCCACTACGCTCCCATTACGCTCCCACTACGCGCCCATTACGCTCCCACTACGCTCCCATTACGTTATTAGTGAAGACCATCTTGAACACTATGGTATTTCCAGGCTAATTAACCATAAATTGAAATAACAATGCTGCATTTTCCTGATCCACTATCTATTATTTAGACTTACTTCCTTGATTTAGAATCTTCATTGCATTGGCGGCGTTCATCTAACGAATAGGAAAGACCACAATCCAAAGTACTGCTCTAGAAGCAAGGTTTAATGATTGTATTTTAATGTAGATATCCAAAATTGGTTCATATGGTCCCATCCAGATTATTATTTAGCGATGAAATGTAATTAGAACCCAAATTCTGAATTTGCAAATGATTTTCAGACGAATATCAGGAAAAAGTAATGAAACAATTTGGGAATAACGCAATACCATCAGATAGACTCATGCCGCAATGCCTATTTTGTATTTGTATCCGAAGTTCAAAAACATCTTGAACTAAAAAGTATTTTATTTTGATGCTGACTTTGAACATGCCTGATTAACCTGTATGATATCATTCAAGTGCGAATGACGTATGATGTCATGATAATTACAAATTGAAGATTATGATCAATAACTGATGCAAATATACTAACGTTTGAATTATATTTTATGTCAACACTTCCTGACAGATGTTGGCTGAAGTAACTGCAAGCTATTGGGTTTACCGCGCACCTGGAAATTTACTAGTAGGAAAACGACTTCGAGGTACTGAAATATCAATAGTATTTACCGTAGATTTGATACGAGCCTATTAAGTTCGAATGAGTCAACAGTAAAGACTTCAATCAAAAGTAGCACAAAGAATCTATATAAATTACCAATACATGTTAAAACTTTGCATCGGAGGGCATGCCTAGTAACCAATTAACCTTCGGCAACTCTTTGCTCCCAAATATAATGTCGATTCGAAAGAGATCTACTAGGTTTTGATGGTATATTGCATTAAACTCTCTTTACAACTTCGGTTTTGACTTTCCCGAAACTTCTAGGAAGAAATCACATTTATTCAGGTTTTCATATATCAAAATAAATGTTTAGAAAATGAGAGAGAATTCCTCAGGAACATAACTGCAATAACCTCATCCTATTATTGCCACTCAATGCAGCTGAAACTCAATCTTGCGGTGCAAGTTGTTTACAGCGTGAAACAGTAGCGGTAATATTCGCCTGTATTGAATTAAGAGTGCATTACAAAATGCATTGAAAAACTAATGACTCATCATCGCTACAGTCAACGACATAAATTGCTTCTCGACAGTCTTCGTACTCCGTTCGTAGCGTGACCAACACAACCCCCGCGTCTGCCCCCCGGCAGCCAGGGAAGGGAATTCCTCCCATTCAATAATGCATCATTTTTGTTGCCCAATTAACAGTAATTATAAACAATAATAACTCCCTCCCACTCCCTGCAGGAAGCATCATTTCCACCACAATTCTTCATCATTAATCACATGTGACGATGTTGACGGATAAGTTAAATTTAATGTGCAACGTAATTCCGAGCCGTTACAATATTATGTTGGTCACACACATTTAAACGCAACAGTGACGGATTTATTTAGTATCACGCGCCCGAGTGATGCGTTCCTTGATAGTTTGGCCTTGAGAAAGGTCCCATCCAATGTTGGGAAGGGGTGATGAATTTATTGGTAATATAAAATAAACCAGATTATATAATTATTTCGGTTTAGCTATGAACTGGAACACATCCAATGGCATGCAACACAAGTCAAGGAATTAGTGATAACAGGCCCCTGGGATGGATCCTTTCCTATGGAAAGCAACTAGCTGACTCAAATTTTGACAGGTTGGTCCATTATTTTCTGTCACCGGTCCCTTTTTGAACTAGCGATGAAATGTTGTACTCACCTCCTTTTGGTACTTAGCAACAATAAATTGAATTCAATTTCATTTGTTATATTTTTCAGTAAAGTTGGGTAATATGCTCCATGTTTGAGATCATAAACACGAATCGATCGTGAGCACATCATTTAAACGCGTACTTCATAATCCGTCCGGCTCACGCACTTTGATTTAAAATGTCTGACAATGCGAAAGAAAATATTCATGTGAGTATGATATGCTAATACAGCCCACCAGCTTTGATTGCTCGTTCGAGCAGCTCTCTTGCTCGAGGACCGTTTGTTCAATGCTGTAATCAATCCGTTAGCAGAGACAAAATTTACTCCTGCATACGCTCGTTCTCTGTCGTTCTTATGATCGGATTCATTCAGTGTTTTATTTTAATTGTTTTTAGATATTTATGCAGATTCCATATCTGACTCCCAATCATTTGTCGGATAAAATTTTGTAGATACAGATGTACGTACCTGCTAGCTAAAAAAATCTGGGAGACAAGCATTTTTGTGTGTCACTCTCAAGCATATGGTTCATATTTTTTTTATTGAGAAATCTATGAGCACGTATTGACATCAAACAATAAGGATAACAATTGGGTCCGAACCCTCATTAAGCTACCCATAAACACCGTGTTTGAAACATCTGCGAGGTGGGGTGTAATCGTGACCCAGAGGGAAGCACCACAAACTCATTATGAATAAAGTAATAAACTGGGCCTTTAGTACGGCACCAGTGACGTAATGCAAGAGTCGCACTGCTCCACCTGGAGTTACAGGTCATGTAACATAAGAGGAAGAAGTACATCATACTCGAACCAAGCATAGTCGACATACATATGGTTCGTTCTCACCTCATGCTAGCTCATAGATAAAAACATTTAACGTGATAGGTAGATAAAAGAGCCGACTGACTCATACAGTTATGCATGCAATTATTCAACATTTGTATGTCATCTTAGCACGAAAAGAGATACATGTATAAATGACCATGTATCAAAACACAAATTGCAGTTCATGCATTTAAACACAACGGCTTCAGAGCAGCTCACTTGGCTGTTTGGAAAAGTACGAAAATTGCTGCAACGTATCTTGATTACCAATTTAGGTATTCAAATCAAGTATAAGACATGAATAAATATACTACAGTTTCAGGTATTTCCACTGCTTTTCCTTCGTTTCAGTCTGCATACATTTAGTCAGCATACCTCATATTGTGGAAAAAGTTTGGTGTGTTCAATGAATGCTTGGAAATTCCCTCAATCCCATAAGGAAATTCTGTCTACTTCCCCGACATCACATGAAGTGACCAGTTTCCTTTCTGAGAAAAAACATCGATTATATAAACATAAATTTTATCTAAACCAGAATTCATTACTTTACATTGATCAACATTTATTCGCAGCTTCATTCTCTCACCCCCTACCGTTCTCCGATACCAGACGACATTACTGGTAGAGAAGATGGTAAATAATGCCACTATGGACAGTCCCTAACCAAATGATAATCCATGTAGGGAGAGTTACCTATGCATGCTTGCGGTACCTGGCTGGAATCGGCAGATATATCGGCAAGAATCTTTAGTATTTGATCACCTCTTCAAGGAGATAAAGTGAATGACTGCCCCTTAGGTCATGTCATGGATGATGACTAATGAGATCATGACTGCACCTTAGGTCATGTCATGGATGATGACTAATGAGATCATGACTGCACCTTAGGTCATATCATGGATGAGGACTAATGAGATCATGACTGCACCTTAGGTCATGCCATGGATGATGACTAATGAGATCATGACTGCACCTTAGGTCATGTCATGGATGATGACTAATGAGATCATGACTGCACCTTAGGTCATGTCATGGATGATGACTAATGAGATCAAGTTTGGTTTCCGTCTCGTGTGGCGCAGAGCAATACTTAGTTGTCGAATTTGTTGGTGGCAGGACCTTTGTGGAACTTATCACTTGATGTCCAAGACACACGTATTAATACGACGCGTGGACATCCTCCACAACTTGCTTAGGAACGCATGTTCAGTGTTGATGGAGCGCTAAGTTGATCTGCCACAGCAGACCAAAAAAACATCTCTAAAGATTCCACTTATTCGTTTCCCCATCATATTAAACACGACTAAACATATCGGTTGACCATGTTGCTACTGTTTTTGTGCATATGAATAGAAACGTGTCAATCACCTTTAATGAAAATGTTACATGTCGTTTTTTTATTTCTAAGTAAAGAAGTTCTAAACACCGTTGATACCAATCCCTCTGCTGTAATTGAAATCACACATTTCGGTCTCTTCACGAACAGAAGCGGCACGCCTCATGGATCACTTCTTTGTAAACCTCCTCACTCTATGATTCGCAATCATGCTGAAAATTGCAATAGTTCAGTAGAAGAAGAACATTTTAAAATATTGGGTTTGGCAGATAAAATAGTTGATCTTCGCATTATGGAATCGTTGCATATATACAGAAGTAAACCTTCCCTTAATGACAGCCAGAGTTTTCATCCCTTAAATTTAGTTAATAGGTAGTTTATGCGTTTGTTGTGGATGTTGTTACCACATGTAGTTAGGTAGGTAGGAACAATATCATTTTTCAAAAATTTTGTATTGATTGTTATCAAATTGAATTTACTCTAAATTTTGTTCTGACTTTTCAGATGCTGAAGATGGGTTATAGACCCGAAACGTTCAATTAATAAATATGTTTCGTGTTGTAGCTGTATCTGAATCTGTATTTAAATCTGAATCTGAAGAAACAAACCTATACTTTCTTGTTACTATAATTTAGATTAATAATGGTATTATATAGTGTGTATTGTATCCTTATTGTGTATTGTATTAGAATTGTTGGATTGTATCTGTATATGTTCGGTCAGCTTGAATAGAGTTTGGAATAGAGAGCGAGAGGTGTGCATAGGCTGCCCGTGAAGGGACCTAGACAGGATGTCGCTTCCTCTGCATGCCAGCTGGTCAACAAACTTGTTGTGTTAAGGGAAGCC
>SDVV010045301.1:0-10078 GCA_016164225.1 Gammarus roeselii
GCTACATATATGTATATATATATATATATATACACATATAGAATTATAAATCAGACAAAGAACAGATAAGAGTATCCTCACCTTATTTCCCAAAGCGCATCCAATGGTTTTAGCCTTTAATACTGCATGTAAATTATTGTGACTGTTAGATTCATTGAAAAAAAAAATCTTTAAAATTTACGTTATCAATACCCCTAAACATACAGAGGACTAGCATTGAAAATGCATATATGCAACATGACATGCAATGAAATTGCAATACTGTTTGCCCAGCATTGAAATGCGAATACATAGGGGTTTATGTGTAAACATACTATTTATATATTCTATTAACATGCATTACGAATAATTCGGAAGCTGTCCGTCATTCCAAAAGTCATTCGCCTCCATTTCCTTCGCGTCAACCGCCTTTGCGCCGCTGAAATGTTACATGCAAACTCCCGTAGACCGGGAAAAAATAAGCGTTTTGCAGCGTTATACTCTACTCCTGACCCCGTCAAAACTCATCCATTAATAACCATTTTTCACTCGCGTCTCTCCATTGCATTGCACACTTTCTTACTACCTTCTCACTGATTTCTCTCTTTCCTAACGCCTGCTTCATGCCATCCGTCCCAACAAATTGGGTCCACCTCTAGACCTACTTCTGCTTTTATCACGGCTTTCACTTATCTCTCATCATCCATCCTCACCATGTGCCCAAAACACCACGGAGCACGTGAATGTCCTATAACTACCTCTTCATCCCCGTTGCAATTAGAACAACGTCATCAATAATCCTATCCCTCAACATCACTCCCGCCAAGCCTTCCATCTTAAAATATTCAACCTTCCTCTTTTTCTTTTCCCACTCTCGTCCTCCACGTCACATCACAGTAGATAAGTTGAGAAAACTACCCTAATACAACCCTCTCTTTCCTTTCAAATCTAACACCGTAGAGCTCATTAGTCTTCACTGCACCCAACATGTTGACCCTTCTTTCACTCGAGATTTCACCTGTTTCCACTAGTTGTCTTCTCGTGAGAGCCCAGGTATTTAAAATATTAAACTTCCTCCAACAACTCTCTATTTAGGGAAACACTGATCCAACTCACATCAACATTCCTTGAACATCTCATTACTTTACTTTTATCCACGTTAACAACACGCTGCTTTCTTCTCTCACAAACTTCGACACTAGCCTATACAACAGCTCCTCAGAATCGGCCACCTGTGCTTTATCATCCGTATAAAGAGTAACTGACTAAACTGCCAATTTCGCCGATTTACTACTCAAGGCCTCGTCTTTAAACCTCGCCCCATTACAACATTTGCGTTCACTTCCTCGCATGAGATTAAACTGCCAGGGAGACATAACGTAACGGTGTTTTGGTCCCATTTTCACTCTGAACCAAGCACTCACCATGTTCCTGGTAATACACATACTCAGCTGCCAATATAGAAATTCAGAATCGCTTCTAACTTACTCCACCAAATTCATTCAAACGCAGCACTTTTCCACAAGGCCTCCTTGTCGATTCTATCGAAGGCCTTTTCCACATCCGTAAAGGTCCACAACACATCTTTTCCGTTTGGAAGGTAATTCTCATAGACTTGGCTCACTGCAAAGGTCTGATCGGCGCTCCCTCTACCACTCTGGAAGCTTACATTGTTTCTAGCCAATCGCACCACCCGTACTGTTCCTAATCCTCTGATTGTCACTCTTCCGTGCAGCTTACCAACAACACACGACAAACTGAAACCTCTTGAGTTGCTAGATTCTTTATTATCTTCTTTGCCGTTAATACAGGATATTAAACTTCATAATCGTCAGCTTCATAGCCAACTCATTACTCAGTAGCAACAATTTATTGCTCTCGCCTGTGCACAAATATCTCTCTGCTCCAACAAATGAGATGAACTAATAGCTAAAAGGTAGGCAGGCTGCTGTATTCTGAATATACGCACTAGTAAATATAAATCAAGTTTAGCAATCATTCCAATACTTGCATGTTCATTGTAGAGTAAATTATTACAAACAATAGGTGGTAAAATATTGGCAGTAGTCATCAGCTTACGTTACCAGAACACCGATACGTTGGTAATATCATAGATAATTTGTTCAGAGTATGTGAACAAATGAATAATAAAAGAAGGTTTGTATTGATTGAATAATAGTGCGAGCTCTAGTTGAGACTGCGGCGTGAGTGTCCTTACCAGCAGTCTTGGTGTCCTGGTCAGGACTGGGTGTTTGGGGAGGAGACGAGTACTGAGATGAGTCTGGGGAGGTGTCAGTAGAGCCGTTTAGCTCCCCGACCTTGTGACCGCCCACTCTGTCTAGGCAAGAGGCGCTGTGTGGCATTGGCCGCCCGCCCGACCTGCCATTGGGAGCACCAGGAAAGGGCGCTCCTCCTCGACCGTTGTTGTTGGTTGTGGTGGTGGTGAGGCGTTTGCTCTGGCGCCCCTTACTATGCCCACCATTGCTGCTGCTGTTGCTGCAAGTGCTACTGCTGCTGCTGTTGTTGTGGCCTCCCGTGCCACTTCCTGCAAAACACAAACGCTAACCAAGTTACTCTCAATTGATCCAACACTTACAGAAACACGAACTCGTAGATCAAAGCACCCGGCAGTAAATCAATAGTCTAATTCATGAACAAATCAACCAAGATCATAAGATTTATGCTCATAAAACACAAAGGTGGCAAGCGGCTGAGTTGAAAGCGTTGTACTGCCAAGCTGTCCGCACTGACCTGCTGAGTATCCTGATGGTCCATGTCGGTGGGACATAGCAGGAGGCGGTGGCTGCTGCAACACCGGTGCCCCAAAAATGAGCGCGGGATGGGGTGGCCTAGGCCCCCCTCCTCCCTGGTGAGGTAAGAAGTAGGGCTGTGCGGGACCCATCAACTGGTGGTAGGGGAGATAGGAGTGAGGGCCGGCGGCCATGTGTGGCGAGTGCGAGGACGGTAGCATAGGCAGCAAGCCACCCGCTGGGGAGCCGGGGGTACTCTTGCCATTGTTCACGAAGAATACCTGTAATAACATTGCATTAGCATGAGAGAGCCAATCACTAGCAGGCAAGAATCAAACGTCAAATGACAGAGGGTAATCAAACCCAACAAAATTCATGTGTACATCAGAGCTGTATGCATGATTCTCTTTCGTTTCTTGTCTGTTCACTTATTCAATAGTTCATGCAAGGATCTTAGTATAGTACTAGCAGAAAGATAAAACACTCCCCCCCCCCTCGAAAAAAAATTAAGTGCCCTCTGGTAGCTCTCAAAAGAGATTCGCGTTTCCATGCTTTTTGAATATTATGCAAATTGTGGGGTTAAATAACTATTTCGTTAAAAGCTACTGATATTTAATATCTGCACTGCTTTGTATAGGCCTGTATGCATACCAGAAGCAATTAGCTTTATTGGTAAGTGTGGTTGGTGGGTCGGCTTTGTTGAGTCGAGCTGCCGCGAGTGAGTTTTGCACTCCATCAGTAATTGTTTCATGGTGATTGCAGCTTGGTGGCACAAAAGACATGGTTGAGCAAACGGCATCATGTTTGCATCCATTGGATGATTGTGAGTTACACGTGTCATCTCATCATGCACATAGGTTGATGAATAATTGTTATCTCCAGTTGACTAATTTGGTTGCCCATTCTCCAGCTTAGGGTATTAATGGAAGCATATTTTACCTGCCCCATTGCGACATATTGATCAAATGGGATATTATACACGAGTTGATGATACAGAAAAAAATTCAGTAGTGCACAGTGATTATTTTTTTTGGCTACGTGGTTGGTCGTCTAGAAACACTGCTTTGCAGCAGTGGTACAGTGGTGAAAAGTGTTTGGTGTCCGATTTTGGTGTTAACGTTTCAAGCGTGCAAGCTTTTCTTTTATGGAGGGCTTCTAACCTATGGGATTCACCAGCAAGTTATTTGGGTCAGGCGAGGTGCCAAGTTGCATAACTATTTCAGGTAGGACTCCTGCATTATTGATTGTCTATGCAGGGAACGTTCTTCCTGGCGAGATGTTTTGGCCTAGGGCACAAAATGTTACAGTTGAATCTCTGTTTTTGGTTTCCGTTGGTTATGATGGACATCAGTCGGTTTGCATATTGAGCCCCACGAGGTGTCGTTTGAAGATGTTTTTCCCTTTTGATGTAGTGGGGCTATAAAAAAAGGAACCATTCTGATCACTTTGACTTCTTGCTTTGGGAATCCTTGTTTTAAACACTGGTGAGGTTATCAGCCTGTCTCTGTTAGGGTTCGTTCTTGCATACTGTAAGACCCTCAGTTATCATCAGCACAGTCAGGGTGTGACAGACGGTGAAACCTCCTTTGTGATATTGGATGATGACTTTTGTTGCCCATTTAATTTAGGTGACCACTTGATCAGCCCTCACAAGTTTACATTTAAGTCACACAATAAATATGGGATAAATGGACTTGCAAGAATCAGTAGACTATTGGCACCAATAGTAATGAACAGCCACTATTAAAAAAGGTTCGGATGAATTTACTTAGGTCGTGTTACTATATCCATCCCAATAAATCCTGAATACAGTTGAATATTTTTTGTCCGTGAAATTCCAAAATTTGAGCCCTGCAAATTGTGTTTAGATCATTGCACTGTGTTTGTCATGAGGAATATATCAAGATTTTGTTGCCCATTTTTGTTGCACTCATGTTTTTTTTGTTCTACAAAATTCATCATGAACTACAAAATAGGCAAATAAAAAATTCACCATTTGGTGATAAATTTGAATTGAAACCATAGCTCACCAGATAAAGGCAATAGTTTTGACATTCTGGCCAGAAATGTAATAAAATGCATCTACTAACAACCCAAACCTTGGTCATCTTCAATTATCAGTATGATGACAAAATGCATTCCAAGTGTATTTCAGAGACAGACTGTTTCCTAATTATTGATTGATACTCATGAAACATTTTTTCCGGACGCACATGAGGCTTAATTGAACACTTTACATCAACAACACCAGGGATGACAGTCTTCTGCCACTACTCTTGAACAGTTGGTATTTAGTACATGATTTTTCACAGCTGGCAATAAAATAATGCCAAAGCAATAATACTCGAGTCAAAATTGAACACAATATTGAGATAGAGGCTAATGAACTAGCTACAGCAACCAAGAGCACATAGACCAAGAAACTAGCATCCAAAGCCAATGCCACCCTGCTCACACACACCACACAATAACCAAACAAAACCTTTGCATTGGATCCTTACATGCAACTTTGGCATTTGAATAGACATCTACATTAAACTGTCACCTTCACACAAGACAAAATACTGAACACACTCCCATACCCGACATCAAAATGCTTGCCAATTCCCTCAGGATCTGCACTGGTCGCACAGCATTGCAAGCCCTTTCAGCACCCCTCCGTAAACAGCATTCCTCACGGCTCACTATTGTCCCCATTATTGTTCAACCAGTTCATCTATGTCGTCAACAGCCCCATTGACCAACGTACTCATATACACAGATGACGTCACCGTCATCTCCCAGAACCAGAAAGACGCTATTGTGGCCGCTCAAATGAAGACATACATAAACACACTAAAAACATGACCACGTACAGATTAAATGTCTCTGCAGACACCATCTTACACTTATTGCTCCATTCAATAAGGAATAGCAATCTGAATTTGATTAGAATTAAGCCCCACTTCCACCAAAGCCTCAAAGTGAGTCATAACAGGCTCCCCAGGGCTCGACGATCATGGATTCCTGTAGGCTCGCACGCCTCGGTGAGCGAACAAAAACAATGTTGTCAAAGTTAGAACATTTTGAAAAATTCAGTCGTGTCAGACGCACGCTAGCGCAAGAAAAACGTTTAGACGAAACTGATCTCCACTTTCAATCATTTTGAACTTCAAGAGTAATATATATGCACGTCAGTGCGCACAGGTAGCATCTTCGAGATTGGTACAGGTAAAGGTTAACGGCTACACGGACATAGTAAGCTCCGACAGCCAGGCAACACAATGTTTACAGCTACGCGATTTAGTTCAGTTAACAGTAAAATTCCTTCATTCTGGTGGTAAGACAAAGACTCGGACAAAACAAATCCCCGCCTCAAATCCCTCAGAACCAGAGGAGTAATATGTACGCACGCCAGAGTGCAGAGTCAGTATAGTCGAAATTGGTACAAGAGCCACGGCTTCACGAATCAGATGAACTCCAACCACAACGCACCACAAGGTTTATAGTTACGCTGTCAAGGTCAACAACAGAAATTACACATAGTCTGTGCACGCGCGAGCGAGCAGGGACTGAAAAATACATATTCACAAAATCAAAAATAGGAATTATCGCACAAATACATTAGCATTTTTTTAGAAGACAAAATTGTGGATCGTGAAGAGGAATGAAAGGGCTGGTTCATCGAGGGCTGAAAAAACAGCTCAGATTATTTACATCACACTTATTGTTCAAGGGGATAGGGTGGGTCCCATAAGAGCCCGATGAGTCCCGAAGGGTAACCCAAGTCCCCCGAGCTCCCCGGGTCCCTCGTTTCAGCTCATCTCGGGTTGTCTCGACTCATTTCGGCCAGTCTCGACTAGTCGCGCTAAACTCGATTTGTCTCGACATGTTTCGACTGATCTCAACGCACCACCACCAGTCTTGACGCGGCTCTCCCCCTCTGCGCAGGTAATCCTATGAGCTGTAATAACTAATTTTTATACTTAAGCATTTCAGGGGGGGAGCGATGTCGGAGGGGGGAGGGCAGAGGTCCTTCTGGTCCCAAACAAGCCCAATGAGTCCCGGAGGGTAACCCATGTCTCCCGAGCTCCCCGGGTCCTTCGAATCCCCTCGTCTCAGCGCGTGTTTCGACTTATCTCGACGCACCTCGACCGGCCTCGATCCGGCTTCTCCCCCTCTGTGCTAGTAATCCGCGGGCTGTATTAGCCAATTGCTCTACTAGAGCATTTCACATACATACATTTTTCTGTGTATATGTTTTACGGCGTGCGGAGGGTTTCCGAAACCCCCAGGTCTAATGAGTCCCGCGGGTTCCACGAGTACCCACATTCTCCAGGTCACCTAGTCTCAACCAGCCTCGATATATAATAAGCAAAGCAAAATTTATCACCATGAAAAATGGGCACAGATAAATAATAGAGCCCACAAAATAAGAAATACTAAAATGAAGTGTTAATGATCTATAAAATGAATAATCCATCCACCCCAATAGCAATCTGTACCTCCCGTTACCCTCAACAATGATCCTATAGCATGTTCAGACATACGGATACAGACACTAGGCAAAATCCCTCAGAAAAGGCAGTGGCCGACGGCAAGGCGCACCTCACACTCACACAACTTAGCCCTTTTGTGCTTAAGGGTCCGGCTGGTAACACCGCAACACACACTCTGGGTCACGAGTGCGGTCCGAGGTTCCGTTGTCAGCAGCAGGGCCCCCAGAGTGCGGTGCGAGGATCCGTTGTCAGCAGCAGGGCCCGAGTTTTCACTAATTTACCCCCGCCGCATCATGATGACCGCCACCCCCCCACCCACGACCATTCCGACAACGTGATGCCAAGGGCGGGAAATCACAGCAGAGCAGCGTCCAAAATCAACCATTCACAACCATTCTCCACTCACGCCTGTTCATTGCACGCTCTCTCGCTACTTCTACATTGAAGTCTCTCTTTCCAAACTCCTGCTTCACACCATCTATCCACCCAAACTTGGGTCTACCTCTAGCCCTGCGACCACTCGCTTCCGCCTTCATCACCCTTTATACCTATCTCCCTTCATCCATCCTCACCATGTGCAAGAACCATCTCAGAACACGCGAATCCACTCTGTCATCCAGCTTCTTCACCATACCCGTTCTGATTCGAACCACGTCGTTGGTGATCCGGTCTTTCAGCATAACTCCAACCATGCTCCTCAAACATTTCCTTTCGAAAACATTCGACCTTCTTCTCTCCTCTGCTCTCACCCCCGAAGTCTCAGCTCCGTAGAGCACAGTTGGCACATGAACACCCTCATACAACCCTCTCTTCGCTTCCATCCCCAACGTCTTACAGCTCATTACACTCTTCAGTGCACCCAACACTTTACACCCCTCTTTCACTCGCGCCTTCACTTCAGCTTGCATTAGTTCAGTCACCTCCACATGCGAGTCCAGATATTTAGAACACTGAACTTCCTCCAAGAGCTCTTCATTTAGGAGGACACTAATTTTGCTCGCATCCACGGTTCTCGAGCATCTCATTTCTTTACTTTAACCCACGTTTACTCGAAGCTTCCTCCTCTTACACACTCCACCAAATTCAGACACTAGCCTACGTAGCTTCTCCTCTGAATCTGCCACCAGGGCCGTATCATACGCAAATAGCAACTGGCTCAACTGCCAACTCCGCCCATTCACTTTCAACATTAGATAGAATATACCTACCCATAAACTAATGCGTAACACTTGACACAAGAATAACGTTTAGAGGACACGCCACAAACGTTGACAACAAATCCATGACACGCCTAAATGCTCTCCACACACTGCACTGACGCACGCAACATTCGAACATTCCAGGGGAGATACAACCACACTACACAAAATTACGTCGGCCCCATCATTACGGAGAACGGTATTCTAACCCTGCATATGCTTTGGACAGCCAAAACCCATGTTGACCACCTCGGATTGCATCAAACTAGGCATTAAGTAGTCGCAAGATTCCCCCAAATCACTCCCGTAATGCCCAATGCACAAGTGGTTCAAATCCATGACGCTTCGGGCTAAAACTGTGTGAGGCTCGTTAATTTCCAGGTTTTCCTCGTTCAACGGATCGAAGTGATGACAACTTTTCATGGTAGGTCTGGAACGACTTAAGACAGACCAGCGCTTCAAAGCCAGTCTGAGGCTTGTTAACTTCCCCTAAAATATGGAGAAAAAAATACCCCAAATCTTAGATGAGGCTCAGATAATGCCGTATTACATATAAACAATTGGTTCCAGACAATATTATCAATGGATGGTTCAACTACAGTTATTAACAAGTGTTTGCAAATAGTATACACCTACTGTTAATGAACACAACAACCCAAGAGGTTTGTTTAGATTGATCCTTTGTTCCGCGAAAAGACATTACTCTCGAGAAGTTCCAATGCATACGCACTCCTGTGCAGACTGTAAGGCATACGTTGAGAGTACTTTTAACGTCTTGTGCACACCATATAACACGCATCCAATGAAACACCAACTTTACCACTGGATGACCCCTTGGACACAGAAGCAAAACAAGACATTAAAATAAACTAGAATTGGCCCACTAAAACAAAACGGTTGTTTCAAGCATCTTTTCTTACTTGGAAAGTCAAGCGCTTTCGAGTGATTAAGTATTATAGACCCAGTAAGCTTCCTAACTGTAGGAGAGGAGAAGTGAGAGTTACAAAAAAATCTGAAGAACAAATTACACACCAATACATGTATAAAAAATGTTATTTCCTATTTGCTGCAGCATAGGACATTGTAAAATATATTGCACGTTGTGATAGCTGTTCAACTGTAGGTAACAGACTCACAAGGTCGTCTGCTTCTAACACCATAGAAAATAGAATTATGAATAAATAAAGACGATCTCATGGTTGTCTTGGAGGTGCTACGATACCTGGTTTTCCACCGCCACTCATAGCCATTTTCTGACCGGCACGGATACTTTTGATACCAAAAAAATCCTACAGCGATACTTCCAATACCAAGAATTGCAGATACTCAATACCGATACTTTTGCCTTGTAGCTAGCTATATAAAATTAGTATTATCAAATATTATTTTTTGGAAAAATGTAGACTAATGAAATAAAATTCGAAAGTAGTAAAGCACAGAACCGTCGATTAATTCACGAATTTATAAATGAAGTCCTTCATCGAGGGACGCATCAAATGAGTATGTATATGCGATGGTCTTGATTTTCCAACCAGCACGATGAGCAGCATATGATCAATCAGGTGTTCATGCCTATTTTTCCCCATATTATTCGTTCACTAATCATGCTCTTACCTCGCACTCAGCATTAGACGTAATATATATGTAGTTATGTGTGTGTGGATGAGTATAA
>SDVV010045302.1:0-10078 GCA_016164225.1 Gammarus roeselii
GTCCGTTTCGTGTAAGCGTTTTTTCTTTTGCGCACCAGCGTGCGTCTGACATTGCTAAAATTTTAACTTTCTTTCTAACGTTAAAAGCGTTGTTTTGTTTTTTCCTCGTACACCTAAGCGTGCGAGCCTATTGGAATCAATGATCATCAAGCTCTACGGGGGAGCCTATTATGATTCACGTTGGGGCTCTGGTGGAAATGAGGCCCAAATCAAATCAAATTCACATCCGTGTTTTAACCCTATTATAGCTACTTGCATCAGCTAGGTTCTGCAGTTATCACCACCAACTTCTCGTTCAAAATAAAAGTGTTGCCTGTGTTGATGCACTCAAGGACAGAGTGGTCTTCCAGTTTTGTGTCACTAATGTGTGCATTGCCTATACATTTTTTCCGCCACCATCGTGAGTCACAGCCTATAATGACTCACATTGCGGCTCCGCTGGAAATGAGGCTCAAAATAAATCAAATTATATCCATAGCGATTTGAGTTCATTTTTATGTACTAATATCGGAGTTTAGTGCAGAACAGTCCATGTGTTGTTTGAAATGGAATAAATGCAATCAGCTGTCATGAAGTCTATATTATGACTGTATTGATATGTTTAATTACAGGTTCTTCTCGGCAACACGTTCACGACCGGCGACTTCAGCGGCTACACTCTGGTGGCGACCATCGACGGCCCCTTAGACTTCAACCAGGGATGGATGGAGTTTGACGTGTCCCCACCGCTCTGCTCTCGCTACGTCGCCCTATACAAATACGTTCCGTATGACTACCCCTTGTACCTAATCGAAGTCCACGAAATTGAAGTGATTGCCAGGGCGTATTAACGAGTGATATTTCATCGGCCACGGGCTTGCTAAGTTCCAAACAGAGGGAAACCAATGCCATCACATGAACGTCGGAGGAGATTAGGCACGTGAGCGTTCATTAAGCATGCCAGAGACAAACAAGGGCAAATTTCTCAATACCTAAAAAAAAACTATATTAAAAATGTTTATTGTTCTTGTATAACCCGACACTTTCTCACAACTTCATACGTACCTTTCGGCAAAGTATGTTTTTACTATTTACCCTTTTAACACGCGTCATTATTACCTTGAAATATATGATATTATATTGAAGGCAAGTTATATTCTATTATGGACCCCAAAGTTCAGCCAAGTTGTGTCAGCAGACTTCGGGACGCAGTTATTTGTTCTAACTATTTTTTGTAATCATAAAGATAACGATAAGTTCTCTCTGAAGGCTATGATCATGAATAGAACGACTTAAAATAAATGAAAATACGATGAACTTCGTGGTCATTTATGTTCATGATCACTTTCAATTAAATGTATTTTATTTTGACTGACAGACATTTCAATATGAAACAAAAGGAGATGTCTATCGTTTCCCATTGTTTTTTTTCTGAATATATTCAAATATATTGCAAATCAAATAAGAAATTTGCATTTATATCGCTGTATAATGCGTTGATCAAACTTCGTTCTTCAGATCCGATTTCTATTAAGAGCTCAACATAAAATAGGAGTTAAAATTATTGCACATTAGTAGATGTAATGTGAACGTGTGGGCCTGCGTCTCCTGTCACCGTGTGGGCCCGGTGGGTGAGGGGGGCTGTCAGTGTGTCAGGTGTATTGTAGATGAATGGGTTATAATAGGGTATTGTGTGTATTGTGAAGTGTGTGTTGGGTATCAATTGAGTTGTCTTGGTTTACACATAAGGTTATTGTAGTGCAATTTTCCATTGCGTGGGCATTTGGCGTTTTTAATGTAATTCATTAATGGGTCGTTGGATCAGAGTAAGCAAACATAGATATATCGTATAATTTTATTAGGAACAATTACATAGTACTTTGCTTGCGGTACTAAATCTCATGGTTCTGCTCATGTTTTGGTTACAGAAATTTTCATTCAGGGACACTTTCATGATGGAGGTTTCCACTTTGGTATCATTTTTTCGTAATTCTTTAATTGAGAACCGATGGATAATCTTTTTTATAGGGATATATCGACATAGATGATAGGCAAAGTAGAGGCAGTATGCTCCACAGACCAAAGGATGATTACTATGAATTGATTTTGTAGTATGAGTTTTATATTTGCATGAGTTTTGTGATGCGAAGCTATATTTCCACCATATATTAATAGATTGGACAAAAAAAAATCGAAAAAGTAGTGTTTATTCTTATTTTTAAATATGAGTATCCAATATCCCATCTTATTAGGGCCGCAAACATATATATATATATAGTTTAGTTTATATTAAAAATCTTGCATTTATTAGGAACTTAGCATTTACACATTGCAAGGCATCTCCTATAGTATATGCTGTAGAATGTATTATCACACACTAGCTTCGTCTCTATCAATGTGATGGTCATTCGGACCAGTCGCGGTGTTTTTTTGTCCGTTCTAAAGAAAGATGCCTCGTTCGGTTCGGAGGGTGGTTCGTCCTATTGTGAACAGCTAGCTGTGTATAATAGGCACGCGTCAAAAAAAATGTTAGCGTGATAATAGATTTATGCTTTCACCTCCCTAACCTTGTACTGGAGTGGGAATGACTTTTATGGATTGATCATTTAAATAGTTTATTGATTTTGTGCGTATAATATTTATATATACAAGTTTAATTCCTTTAGAGTAATGTATTGTGTATTCTTGGTTACTCTGCTTCATAACTCATATCTGGATGGGGTGGGGTATGGTAGAAACCCTCCTAGGCAGAAAAGTTGGATCCGCTTTTGGAAATTTGGATAAGATAAGCTTGCTCCTATCTGTTATTTATCTTATATTCAGTACTTTCCATGGCAAGATTTAGGAATTGTTCACGGCGTTAAGTGCTATTTATTCATAATATATTTATTGTTTATTGTGATAGGATGGTTGGTTTATAAGAGTTATGATTGCTCAGCACTCGGTCCCAAATAAGCAAGAGCCGGACCAGAAGGAGATCGCTCACCGTATGCTTGCAACCAGCCTGTGGTCGGATTGTGATTGTAGTTTTGCGTTTACAAGTTCATTATTTGCAAGTATTTGTTATTTATAGCAATAGTAAGGTACAATGATAAGACTTGTAACATCTACGTTAATTTTAGCTGGCGTTTTTTCCTTAATCGCGATAAATGTTGTTTAATTTCTCTCCGCAAATATGACTTATTTATAAAGAGATGAGATTATTTCCACAATGATACCCGGTACATGTTGAATGTTGTATTGGTTCGAATTTTGAACGCTTATTTTGTTGTATAGTTATAGGAATTTTAGGATTTATTACGTGTCATATTCAATATAAACCATTATTTCAGTTATTATATAATAGATATCTCTAGCTAGCTGCTACATCAAATTGTATACACTGTATAATTCGAAATTAGGCTTGGATTCCGTTTCAATCTAGAATGCTACGCTTGTTTTACCTCGCTATTGAGAAGAAAGTATGTTATGTTTTTCATACTATTAACCTCCTGATGAATTATTTGTAATAAGACAAAAGCAAAACACTCACAATTGCTACGATTCTTTAATCAACGGGCCAGTAAAATCCTAAGAAACTGTACTCTAAATGGATCTATGGGCCTACACCAATACTCAACTTGAGGTCCTTCTTCGGTGGCCGCCGGCATTCGTCTGCGGTTGTCCACTCTCCCCATTGCTAACTGTTGCCAATGACTCAAAATCTTCCAAAAAGGAAGGCGCCTGCGTTAATGTGTGAGATTGGAATGATCCAATGTGAACAGCTCCACCGTTTGCTGACTGCTCGGGGGCTTGTCCCCTGGTTTACCAGTGTCCAGTTGGCACCCTAGTTATTTTGGCCGTTTTATAATAAACACATGGCCTTCATGTTATCCTATAGCAGACACAAAAATGTTGACCTCTCCACTTGACAGACAGGCACAAACGGCATACACTTACGATGGTTCTCGTGCGAGTAACCTAATCCAGGGGCTATCTGAAGGAATACACATAACGTACAGATTTAAAACTAGGTATCAATGTAGATATCAACCCGATGGAGTCATTTAGTAAAACGAAAACCATCCTACACTAACAGTAATATAGCTTGTTATTAGTACTACCCATATTAAAAATTGTCAACCATACTTTAGTTCGTGATGCGTACAATTACATAAAAACACATACAGTGAAACACAATACTCTTATACACGCTGGGGCGTCTCGCCGCTCTAGCGTGGGGGTATAGGAATGTCAAGTGGTGTGCGGTTCGGTACCCTACGCATGAGCCCGTAGTCACTGAAAGCAACGACTATACATAAATGTACGCAAACCGTTATGTAAGTTGTATAACACCCCCCTGTGCTTGAAAATTTCACTGCCTCTTAGCAGAAGATACGAGACCTGGCGTCTTTTTATCGTGAAGGTTCTACGAATATTTCCTTGGATGAGGCTGGAGTTGTTGCTTGCTGGAGGAGGGAACCGATTCTCTCTCGGTCCACCAGTCGACCTTCATAGGTAGACATCAACGCTGGTCATCTCGAGGACGGTTATTCCGGGCGCGGTGTCAGAAGATCTCAGCTGTTTCGCATTGTCACCACGCAGAGGCGTGCGTATTCCTTTTACGTGGACGGTGGCGATTAGAAGCACCTTTGCTCGTCGTGGTTGGTGATTAGCATCACCTTTTCGTTCATGTGCCTTCCAGTTGCGAGAAGGCACATTTTTTTTGTTTACGTACGGCTTGAAGTTTCATTGCATGAGCTGGAACTGGCAACATGGCGGCATCATATGTCAGGAGGAGGGGGTGGGCCCGTATATTGCAATGCGTGTTCTTTTGAGTAACCAAGTCGAGCAGTGCCAAGGACATGATCCTGAGCATCAGAATGATAGAGAATTAATTGTTTTTTAAGTAGAGTTTGAACTTAAATCTTGAGTTGTTGATCGAAATGATTACTCAAGCAAATATATTGATTGGATTTTTCACATGGTCATAGGTTAGAGTGCACGTGAGAGCTATCTACATAAATTTTTCGGTGTATAATTGTATTTTTGAATTTGTCATAAATAAATGTTAGATACACAACTTCAAAACTACATATTACGAGAGTAACGCAATCCAACTTATGTCTACACACAAATTAAAATTATGTTCACACCTTAGAAACTGTTTTCTGCTACTTCTAAGATAGTATCAAGGCTTTGCTTCGGTTCCCGTTATTCGATCGGCCTCATCGGATTGACGGTCGCTCGCGACTGCAGGGAGGGCGGTGTGGTCGGGTGTTGGTCGACACCTCATTACCATTGTCGTGCGGGTAGGGGTCATCAAGTCGTAAAGGGGCCAGCTCCAACCTATTGGCGTAAACAGTCTGGACGTTGCGGTCGGCGTATACACCACGGATCGTATAATTGTAATTGTTTCGTTCGAGTACTCTGTACGGGCCAAGGAATTGAGTGGGCCAGCATCGCGCGCCTTCTGTTTTTTGACGTTTCATTTCGAAGGAAAACTAAAGAACCCGGTGTTATGTGATTGCTGTTCGCCGTTTTGTCATAATACTATGCTGATTTGTTTTGAGCTATTTTGGACGGTTTCTTATTTGCCTGAAAGCATTCGCTAACCTCAGCGACATTTCAACTGGTGTAATTGATTGGTTGTTTTGAGAAGAAGTCTCCGACGGGGAGGTGAGCATCTCGACCATGAAACAGAAAGAAAGGAACGTCGTTGATGCTGGTTTGGAAGGCGGTATTGATCGCATGAGTAACAAGTTGAACGCTGTCGTCCCAGGCGAACCTGTTATCAGAGGATAAGTGACTCAAAGCGCGTTTACAGACGGAGTTCATTTTTTCCGTTAAGCTGTTGCTCATTATGTGATAGGCAGTGGTTAGTTTGACCTTTATTTTTAATTTTCGGGGGTCTTAATTGAAAAATTCGTTTACAAATTCCCCTCTCGATCGCTGACAATCTCGAGAGGACACCCATTTTTAGCGATGAATTGCATCAGGGCCTTGGAAGCGATTCAACGAATTTGTTTAAAAGTGAATAAACGGAAACGTACTATGAAAAATGATCTACAATCGTCAGGCCATATTTGTTGCCGGAGTAACTCGTCAGCAATTCGATCAGATCGACACCCACACGCTCCATTGGATAACTAACCGGTGGGAATTCGCCAAGCGGAGCTTTCATTTGACCTTGCCACTTGCGTTTCTGACAAGGAGGGCATTCACGAACGTAGCGCTTGGCATCGGATATCATGTTAAACCAAAAGAATCGGTCGCGAGCTCTTTCCACGGTTTGAAGAAAACCCATGTGAGCGGATACCTCGGAGTCGTGGGAAAGTTTTAACGCAATCGGCACGAGTTTCCTTGGAACTACCGTGTGAATGTTGAGTCGTCCGTGTCGTCTATTAAATCGAGGGAGACGACACAGTTTGCCATCGTCCATGAAGTATTCCTCAGCACCGCCCAATTTGGGGAGATCTGACAGGTCTCCCTTCAGGAATTTCACGACTTATCCTCAGAACGGGTCAGCTAATTGTTCTTGTCTGATCAGTGATCGGTCGAGGGTCAGATCTGCGCTGCTCTCTGGTTCGTCATCAACAAAGACAGCGCAAGAAACGTCATTATCGGCTCGGACTTCGTCGTCTTTGGGGTCACTGTCCACGGGCACCCGGGACAAGAAGTCGGGAACAACATGAGTTTTTCCTTCTTTGTACCGGATCGTATAGTCATTTTCGGACAGCAACAGCGCCCATCTGGCGAATCGAGGGACAGATGTTTTGAGTTTAAAGATGTTTAGCATAGGAGCGTTATCAGTAACCACTTCGAACTTATAGCCGTACAGATATGGATTGACAAATTCAATAGCTGCGTGAATGGCAAGTGCTTCCTGCTCGGTTACTGAATAATTAGGCTCTGGCCCGCGCAGTTTTTGACTGAAAAATGCAATTGGTAATTCGCCATCAGGATGTTGTTGATTTAGCACCACTCCAATCGCAACTTTTGAGCTAACAGTGTGGAATACAAAAGGTTTAGAATAATCAGAGAATTTGAAAATAGGTGAGGCAACAAGTTGATTTTTAATGTATCAAAAGCCTTTTGGTGCTCACCGGTCCAAGAGGATTTAGCGTTCTTTTTTGTTACTGCAGTGAGTGGGGCGGAGACGTACGCATAGTCTCTAATGAACTTTCGGTAATAACCTGTTGCCCCGAGGAACCGCCTCACCTGCTTCACAGTTTGGGGGCGTTGCACATCAGAGAGCGCTCTCACCTTTTTTCTGGTCGGGCTGTATGCCCGTGTTATCGACAAGATGTCCCGAATATTTTACCGAGCTAGAGACAAATTGACATTTATTCAAGCCCAGTTTGAAACCACATGACTCGATCTGATTGAAAATTTCCCCCAGATGAATCATATGTTCCTCAAAGGTGCTCGAAATAAATACTATGTCGTCAACATAACAGTACAAGAATTTGCCTTGGTATTTACTGTAGGCAAGATTGCACACTCTTTGGTACACACAGGGCGAATTAATCATACCGAACAAAGTTCTTAGGAATCGAAACGCGCCAGTATTGGCCGGAAGGCAGTTATGTCACGAGAATCTTCGTCGAGTTCTACCTGCCAGAAACTAGACTTCACGTCAAGGGTGGCGATGACTGTGGCGCCTGACATCGACTCTAAATTCCCATCAATCCTTGGGATGGGGAATACATCCCGTTTAATTAATACGTTCAACTGATGATAATAGGTTGCGAAGCGTAAAACACCATCGCTCCTTTTAATTAGCAACACTGGGCTGCTCCATGGTGACGCACAGTGTCCGATAACCCCTTGACGAAGCATCTTTTTGACGTGCGTTTTGATCGTTTGTGTTGTGGAGTGAGTGATGCGGTACTGAGGAGTGCAAATAAGTGTATGCTGTTACACGTCAATGTGAGCTTTGAAATTTTTGACGTGCCCTAATTCATCTCCTACGGCAATGGCATCTCTGTTACTGTTAATTAAATTATCAACGGAGGCTCGCTGTATCAAAGGCAAATGTTTCAAATCTACGTCATCCAAAACCTCGTCAAAAATAGGGTCATTCCGTTTGTTTTTACCGTCAATCAGTTCTGAATTTTTGCAGTGAATGTCGACTTTGTTAGGTTTAGTTGAATTTATGTTTGAGTTACCATCAGAGTCAATTTCCATGAGTTTAATCGTTTCATGGTTATTTTCTTCGAGAGCCAGTTCTATTGTTACTACAATACTATTGGAAGCAACTTTAACATTCTTCTCACTAAAATTAATAAAAGTAGTCGGTACTTGAACTTCTTCAACAATCGCAAGACATCGAGGAATCATCAAATCATGAGAGTGTTTGCTCTGGACGACAACAACTGTTTTTCCGTTCAAATGCAGGTATACCTTGACACGAGCAAATGCTACAACGCCAACGTTGACACTCAAATCATTAGGAACTTTGCCGACACTGACAGATTTTTAAACTTTTGATTCTTGCACTACGCTCACTGTTGGATGATCGTAATTAGTACCGACAGAAGTATAATTAATTCCTCAAATTAAAGCGCAACCTGAACGGTCTGAAAATAATTTTATTTGCTCCGACGTTCTTTGCAATATTTTTTTTTCTAGCAGTAATGCTGCTGTTAATTCGACATTTTCATAGGCGATTACTGCATGTTTGACTTTATTGTTGGGACCACACGCCTCCGCATTCATCACCCTTTTCACCAATCTCCCTTCATCCATCCTCCCCATGTGCCCGAACCATCACAGTACACGGGAATCCACTATGTCCTCCAACTTCTTCACCATCCCTGTTGATATAGTTGATATCAACAGGGATGGTATTACAGATACAGACACTAAGCCGCATCCCCCAGAAAGAGGGGTGGCCGACGGCAAGGCGCACCTCACACTCTCATACGCTCACACTCACACAACTTAGCTCTTTTGTGCTAAAGGGTCCGGCCGGTACCCCCTCAACTTACACTCTGGGTCACGAGTGCAGTCCGAGAGTCCGTCGTCAGCAGCAGGGCCCAACAGTTTTCACTGGTTTACCCCTTCCGCGTCATAATGTCCGGGCCCCCCCAACCACGACCATCCCGTCAGCGGGATACCAAGGGTGGGAAAGAACATCGGAGCAGCGTCAAAATCAACCATCCACAACCATTCTCCACTCAAGCCTGTTCATTGCACGCTCTCTCACCACTTCCACATTCATGTTTCTCCTTCCCAACGCCTGCTTCAGACCATCCATTCGCCCAAACTTCGGTCTACCTCTAGGCCTGCGACCACACGCCTCCGCATTCATCACTCTTTTCACCAATCTCCCTGCATCCATCCTCCCCATGTGCCCGAACCATCACAGTACACGGGAATCCACTATGTCCTCCAACTTCTTCACCATCCCTGTTCTGATTCGAACCACGTCGTTGGTGATCCGGTCTCTCAGCGTTACTCCAGCCATGCTCCTCAGACATTTCATCTCGTAAACATTTCACCTTCTTCTCTCCTCTGCTCTCACCCCCCAAGCCTCAGCTCTGTAGAGTACAGTTGGGAGAACAACACCCTCATACAGCCCTCTCTTTGCTTTATCCCCCACGTCCTACAGCTCATTACACTCTTTAGTGCACCCAACACTTTACATCCCTCCTTCACTCGAGCCTTCACTTCAGTTTCCACTAGTTCAGTTTTCTCCACATGGGAGCCCAGATACTTAAATCACTGAACTTCCTCCAAGAGCTCTCCATTTAGGGTGACACTAATTTTGATCACATCGACAGTCCTCGAGCATCACATTACTTTACTCTTACCCACGTTCACTCGAAGCTTCCTTCTTTACACACTCTACAAAACCCAGACACTAGCCTACATAGCTTCTCATCCGAATCCGCAACCAGGGCCGTATCATCAGCAAATAGCAACTGGCTCAACTGCCAACTCCGCCCATTCGCTTCCAAGAGTTCCAAGCCACGACCCAGCACACTCGCGTTCACCTCATTGACCACTCCATCCATAAAGAGGTTGAACAGCCAGGAAGACATCACGCAGCCTTGTCTCAGTCCCACTTTCACTGTGAACCAATCACTCACCTCGCTCCCCACTCTGACACATG
>SDVV010045303.1:0-10078 GCA_016164225.1 Gammarus roeselii
CCCCCGTTATGCAAGGCACCTTTACCGGGCTGTGTGAGGAGTCTTGTCTGCACCCCCCGTTATGCAAGACGCCTCTTCAGTTCAGTCTGTTGCCGGTTCAGCCCAGAGAAAGTCAGCGCGCCTAATATGGCGATAGCTGATCCCCATTTGTAAACTAAGGGCGTTTATCTGGCGCCTACTCCCCTAGTTTTTTTCCAACATTTGGTGTTGCAGTGGGTGGTTCACTCTCACTTTTACTTGTTACGCCGTTTCCAGTTCCTACACTAGGATTTTTTTTTTGCTCTGAAGCATCGAGTGCAAAAGAATTGATCGGGTTGTTCAGAGGAAGTTAGTATTTATGATCTGTTGAATAGAGAACCCTGCTTTGAGTTGCAAGCCAACACCACCAGGACCTTGCAGCGTGGAATGCTTGCCCTTTCTATATGCTGCTGATTAGGTATCAAGTTATATTATGAGACATAAGAGCTCATAATTAGTGACGAGTTCATGGAACTCTGCCTGTCTGTCGTGACGCCACAGTTCACAATGAACCAGTTCGTGTACAGCGGACGTTCACAATATTTATGAAGTATTCCTAACCATATGTTTTATTCAACATTTAATTATAAATATTTCATTGCATGCCAGGGAATTGGAGAAGAATTCTGTGGTAGTAAGTAGCTATCATCAAAATGTGCTCTAGTTATGATGGTTATCTTTTTAGTTCACTAGCCTTAATGAAGCAACCTCTGGTCAGGTTTTGATATTTTCTTTATCCGCGTTTAGCCTTATATGGCGCTGTAGTTCACATGAATCACTCGCTCGTTATAGCGTCATGATGCTTAAGTGAAGAATCATTCGCTCGTTATAGGGTCATGATGCATGAGTGAAGAATCACTCGCTCGTTATAGGGTCATGATGCATAAGTGAAGCATCATTCGCTCGTTATTGGGTCATGATGCATGAGTGAAGAATCACTCTCTCGTTATAGGGTCATGATGCTTAAGTGAAGAATCATTCGTTCGTTGTAGGGTGAGGTATATAGGGGGAGGTATATAGGGTGAGGTATATAGGGTCATAATGCATAAGTGAAGAATCATCCGCTCGTTGTAGGGTCATGATGCTTAAGTGAAAAATAATTCGCGCGTTATAGCGTCACGATGCATAAGTGATGAATCATTTGCTCGTTATAGAGTCATGATGCATAAGTGAATAATCAGTCGCTCATCATAGGGTCATGATGCTTAAGTGAAGAATCATTCGCTCGTTGTAAGGTCATGATGCATAAGTGAAGAATCATTCGCTCGTTATAGCGTCACGATGCATAAGTGGAGAATCATTCGCTCGTTATAGGGTCATGATGCATAAGTGAAGAATCATTCGCTCGTTATCGTGTCATGATGCATATGTGAAGAATCATTCGCTCGTTAAAGGGTCACGACGCATAAGTGAAGAATCATTCGCTCGTTATAGGGGCATAATGTATAAGTGAAGATTCATTCGCTCGTTGTAGGGTCACGATGCATAAGTGAAGAATCATTCGCTCGTTATAGGGTTATGATGCTTAAGTGAAGAATAATTCGCTTGTTGTAGGGTCATGATGCATAAGTGAAGAATCATTCGCTCGTTATAGGGTCATGATGCTTAGGTAGAAGAATCATTCGCTCGTTATAGGGTCATGATGCTTGAGTGAAAAATAATTCGCTCGTTTTAGGGTCATGGACACGTATATAAATCGCTTGGAATTTGGCTACAATTATATTGACGTTGTTTCCACTTACTATTGCTTCACATGCTTGCTATTTTCGGAATCTAAGAAGAAGCCTGCCTCTATTTTGTCTGTCCCGTCCTGTTCCTTTATTGCGTTCCGCCACAACAACGTCCTGCGCCATCCCGCTGCCCTCTTCCCACGCGCCTCTTGTGGGCAGTGACCTTTGATGATCTCTCTAGCTTTATATTCGTATAAAGTATTATTTATATACACGAGATCAATGCAGATTGTTTCTTATTTCTATCAACAATCACCTTTTCTGGATCATGGTTGTATTTGTCTTGGTTGTGACAGTTTTATATAAGTTGTTTCTCTAAATCCTGGTTGTATTTGTCTTGGTTGTGACAGTATATTAGGCGTCGACAATTACTTCTACTCCCTCGAGTTTTCTCTGTGATTGTTATCATAATTGATCAGTCCTGATGTTCCCTGCTAGTGACGCTATTCTGCCCTTCAGGATAATAACAGCTCCTCAATCAACCGTCACCAACTGATACCCTTTGAACTACGCGATCCTCGCCTACTCTCCTTAGTTCCTTTGACTATAAGCTCCCATTTCATTTGTCAAGGCCATTTTAATCTGCTCCGACTCGTGTGTTTGATAAACATAAGAGCTCCTCCTGAACGGAGTCTACGGGTATTATTTATTGAAGTGTAACCTGAAGCTACGTTGACAATGCTGTGTTCAATGCACTAGATCGTCCAATCGTGTCAGTATAATATGTCGCTGGATTGTTAAGGTAACTGATGCGATCGGAGGTCATTTAAAGAGCCAAGGTAGGACTTTCCCGCGTCTTCATTATTCATGGTTATTGTTATTGGTTCTGATTTTGTATGTATTTTATGCTCCCTATTATACTGATAAATCGAGGACAGATTGAGAAAATTGAAATTGATTCAATACATTTCGATGTAATTTGATGTGTTCGAAAGTGATTAGGTAAAAGAAAAACTTCATTTGGGTACATTTTGAGGTATTACATCTCTTCCTTCGTGTGTTGGACGAGTTGGCGAGCGCCGTCGTCTCTCCCTCTCTCTCGGTGACCCGCGGACGAGCGGTGACCCGCACGGAGAAAGTGTTCCAGACAGGCAAGGGAGGATGAGGAAAGAGGGAGGTAGATAGCGGGGCCTCACAGAATGACTGGAATGGACGGAGAGCTGGGAACCAATCTCAAAATAACTGGCAAGGTTCAGTCTTTCGATACCAGATTCTTGAACTGAGTTTTGATGACGCGTTCCTATTCATGGACAAGTCACCTGAGGCGGCTGAGTGTGCAAAAATTCAGTTCGTTGTTCCATTTTTTTATACTAATACAACTTATGAATGTTCAAATTCGCGTTGTCAAAAAATCCAGCCTGTCTGCAACCCGGGTTGTTGGTCCTCGCGTTTAACTGTACCAGGCTTACTGCTGTGGCCGCACGCCTAAGCATAGGTGGAACGCAGCCGATAGACTGCTCGTGGAGAGAGTAGGCTGAGGAGAAACCTGCTGGGGCAGGACCATGGCATCCCTAATGGTCAGGCCTACTATGGAGATGGTTCGGTGCTACAGGCCCTCTGGTGAGGCATGGACTGTGTACGTGCCTGCGGGATGGTACTGTGTGGACGCCTTTAATGACGCCACTGAAGAGGTTGCTAGTAGCACTGGATCCTGGTAACAGCGCTGGGCCCAAGTCAATCGCCTGATGATGGCTTCTTCGTCGCTCGATGCTTTTTCCGACCATATGAGGAGTGAGGTCGCGTGTCATGACATGTAGCATAGGCAAGCTATAGTGTTTTCGAAAATCATCAGGTTTCGTTCACGGTTAATAATAGTTTTTTTATTGTACAAGTGAATTTGTATACAGATTCTTCCATGCTTTCAGTCAAGCTCAATGCCATGTTCAAATACTCTAATGCATCTCATTCCATAAAGTTTTCGCATGTCTGACCGTAAAATGGCATCAACGCCTGTCGAGCTGGTGGGCGCTATCGAATTTGCTTCTGTTGCTGCCCTAAAGCGAGTCATAACATGATCAGCTGTTTTAATAATCGTTCAGAAGATGTCAAGGAGAAGCAATATTCGTGTTTCGACAAATATTAAACATTTTCTAAACTCATACGAGACGACATGACATCTAATGCGCCCACCAGTAAGGATATGTTAGTTGCCATGTCGTATTTATTTATTTTCATACTATTCAAGTCGATTTCAGTTGTATCGCGGATACGGCGTCTCCTTGACATCTGATCGATGTTTCAAACAATTGAAGATGTTGCGACACGTTTTAGGTTATCGATGAATGCAAATTAATTTTTCACTCACCAGCTCGAGGTGCATTGATGCCATTTTGCGAGCCGACGATAAAATAGCCACAGGAAAGTCCATCGGTTATAAAAAAATTACGATTCAGCGACAACTGGTCCCGCCGATAGCATTCAGCGGTTATGGCGAGTTAGTCACGCTGGTCCCAGGTTGGTAAAAGAGGCAGAGCTTCATGTTCACATGTGTGTTTTGATGTGCACGTACAATGAGGCTTATCATGTAGGGATTGAAGCATTCGAGGCATGCTTCGCCTTGATCTCTTCGGGTCTCTACCTATCCTGTATCATTGTTGTAAAGGAAGATATATTATAAGTGTTCCCGTATTTACCTGAATTAGGATTATAATACGTGTTTTACTACTGAAACTATTTGTCTTGTTTCAACAGTGCCATTTCCAAAATCAATCTAAGAGATCAATTGTTTTAAACAGTGTAAGGGATCGCTTCCTGCTACTCACTTACATAAATGCACGATCATTGCTCTTAACTCATTCCTGCGATAACACAACTCATCACCGGCTGAATAAATGAACGAGCTACCTTTGAGTCTATTTACTGAAGGCTTCTTCAATTCCGACTAGAACGTTATTGACCCTACTTCGAATAGGACTAAACGTGACCAGTGCTTGTTATGACCACAATTTCGACGTGTGATGGGCACAAACTGAGCACGACCAAGCTGAGCAACTGAACCCCCTCCGCCGAAAGCCTGCTGACCGTTAGCGCGGTTATCTCTTGAGGCTTGAGAGGGAAAGCTACGCCGGGGGCTGTGCCGGGTATGTCATGCTGTAGTGGGCTCGGCGGCTGGTGAATGGACGGGGCACCGATACCCACTGTGAGGGGGGAGGGGGGTGTTAGCTGCAGTACTGGAAGGATGGCTGCACGGGACGGATTCTCAAGGTTGATATTTCGGCTTATTTCTACTTGAAATTAGAGATGTTGTGATGTGATGCGAATCGCCGTTCATATCATCCGGAATGGGGATTTCCTTTCATATGTTCTACCGTTGATAGTGTTGATCGTTTACAGCGAATAATGTCAACCGATCATTCCATTTGAAAGTGTTCTTGTTGGGAGCATCATAACACGGGTCTGGACATGGAGCAGGAGTTAACGTTGGCAAACCACCGGTCTGCAGGGACACCCCATCCACTGTCATCAACTAATGAGAGAGTAGAGTCTCCCCGTAAGGGCTGCTGCTCCCTTCACTCCATTTGGGCCACAATAACAAGCCAAGCGGTATTGTTGCTAGCGCTGCTTGTTAGTAATTGCGGGTAGGTCGTGACCCGACCCCTCTTGGGCAAGAGCCGCGCTTCCTACACTGCCCCTCTCTGTCACATCACCCATCATTCAGAGTGTTGCTCTATACTCTACCATTCAGCCTACTATTCTTCGTCACTCAAACGCTTCCTCTTCAAAGGTTGTCGTGAGGAGCTAAAAGTAATGTTTTTTTTTTCAGAGAAAATCGAGCAATCCAGGCTCAGACGCTTCTCTGTAATTTTCACAGTATATTTTTTGAAATTCCACAGAATAAGTGTCTGAATTTTGCAGCATTTATTCTGTAATTTATTTTCGTAATATTTTAGTGAATATTGTTATATAATTAATATTCCAATTGTTCGTCATTGCAACTGTTCTCAAGTGATCACCGCGAGCGACTATCTGAATGGGAGGATACCAGTTTGGTCGAGACATGTTTGGCATTACGTGGGCTTCGAGTCGGAGACTCAACCCACAAGGCCTCGTGGCCGGCAGGTAGATTGCTGGGTCAAGACGGTGGTATTGTATTGAATCGCCATTATGGGTATACAATTAATACAAATCACGGACAATCCAGGTTTGTCTGAAATACAGACTTTAACTACTCATGGGCACAGAAAATAGTGAAATATTCCGACATCCCAATAAAAGTGTATATCAAATAGAATTAACTGATTTATTTCTGTAATTTGAAGCAAAAATTGTGTGGACTAGTATCTTTTGTTACTAGTGTACGCGGCCCGCGAACATTTTCTTGGGAAGATCCAACCACGCCACTTCCCTTCTCCCGTATTGCACCGACGTCGGGACCGCTCTATGCAACATTCTCTTGGGAAGATCCAACCACGCCACTTCCCTTCTTCCGTATTGCACCGACGTCGGCACCGCTCTATGCAACATTCTCTTATGAAGATCCAATCACTTCTCCCGTATTGCACCTACGTCGGAACCACTCTGTGCAACATTCTCTTGGGAAGTTCCAACCACGCCACTTCCCTTCTCCCGTATTGCACCTACGTCGAAACCACTCTGAGCAACATTCTCTTGGAAAGTTCCAACCACGCCACTTCCCTTCTTCCGTATCGCACCTACGCCGGTACCACTCTGTGCAACATTCTCTTGGGGAGATCCAACCACGCCACTTCCCTTCTCCCGTATTGCACCGACGTCGGGACCACTCTGTGCAACATTCTCTTGGGAAGATCCAACCACGCCACTTCCCTTCTCCCGTATTGCACCTACGCCGAGACCGCTCTATGCAAACAAGGGAAAACTTTCTATGGCGTTTGGGCGGTGATAGCATTCTTTTCCTTCTCTACATCTCAAACCATTCTCGGCTGAACATGCGTGTTCCTCTTGGTTAGTGAGGCCTTGCGTGATTGGCTTCAGAGGTAGGCAATTAAACATTAAACAGAGTTCATATTGCCAGTGTAGTTGAGCGTATCTCCTGCTCCTCATTTGTACCGCTTCCAGTGTGTTTGAAAATCGTTTGAAAGCTATCACTAAATAGACCTAGCAGATACTCACCCCCGCTGGGCTTAACTTCATTGCATTTTGACGACAGCTGAATCTTGCGGAATAGTTTCCATTAGACCGGCAAGTTGATCGGATGATCTAAAGGGTTCGAAGTTGCCACCATAGCGGCCACTCTTCCGTGGTGTCTCATGTTAACTGTGAAAATCCTCGTACTCAACGTAAAAGCTTGTGCACACGATGGTTAAATCATCGAAGATCTTGAGTCCACTGATCAAACGTTTAACGTTCTTTGGATTTGCAGTCAAGCCACATGAAGAGTGCGTGCGCATCAAAAATTCTTGTGAGTCAGGTCTTTCCGGAACAGCTGATTGATGTAAACAACCATTGAGATTGTTATACCACGTAGTATGCAATAACTAAACTATGTATGCTGAGCTAGTATAATAGAAACTAAGTTAATCACAGTATCTCGTATCAGTGCACATAACAGTACAAAAATGCACATAAATTATCAAGTGCAGACAAAAATTGCTGTCATACACTGGTTTTCACTTAGTTTCTCTGAGGATAGTTGCTGCATCATCGATCGCCGCCATGTTTTATCGCTCAGCTGAAGTACGGGGAGACGGTCGTTTGAACGACTCATCGGTCAAAAGTCTGTCTGGATCAAGTTTGTAGAACCGTGCCCGCGTCGATCGTTTAAAAGAGAAGCGCGTGGAAATGAATCAGGCTCGCGCAGCTTAGGCCCAGAGGCTCATGGATTTGACCGACGTGTGCGTTTTTTAAAAGAGGCAACGTTTTTTAGACTTTCCACTGTATGACAGGCAAAATGGCAGATGATTAGAACATCCACTTATGGATGCTTCAAGTAGTTCTTGAATGAAGCATTGTGAATGATGATACAATTGTTCAAAGGTAGCGTTTCGTTTGTGATTAGTTTGCATTCTATTTGTCACACGACAGACCTCTAACGTAGAGTCTGCTTCCATTTGTCATGGCCTTCCATTTGCCATACGACAGACCTCCCCTGACGTAGAATCTGTCTTTCATTTGCCATGAGACAGACCTATAACGTAGAGTCTGCCTTCTATTTGTCATACGACAGACCTCTCACGGAGAGTCAGTCTACAATTTGCCGTAAGACAGACCTTCTCTGACGTAAAATTTGCCTTTCATATGTCATTAGACAGACCTCCTCTAACATAGGGTCTACCTTCCATTGCCTTCAGACAGACCTCCTCTAACGTAGTCTGCCTTCCATTTGCCTTAAGACAGACCTCCTTCAACGTATAGTGAGGATTTTTTTATAAGTGCGGCGGGATGTTTACGAGCGATTGCAGATTGAAGACAGAACGCATGTTCAACGAAGCTGTTTCATCAATCTAAGACAGCAGGCTTCGTGTAGAGTCCAAGACAGCAGACTACTCTGAGAGTCTCAGACAGCAGACTACTCTGAGAGTCTCAGACAGCAGACTACTGTGAGAGTCTCAGACAGCAGACTTCTCTGAGAGTCTCAGACAGCAGACTTCTCTGAGAGTATCAGACAGCAGACTACTCTGAGAGTCTCAGACAGCAGACTACTCTGAGAGTCTCAGACAGCAGACTACTCTGAGAGTCTCAGACAGCAGGCTTCTCGTAGAGTCTAAAACAACAGGCTTCTCGTAGAGTCTAAAACAACAGGCTTCTCGTAGAGTCTAAGCCAGCAGGCTTCTCGTAGAATCTAAGACAGCAGGCTTCTCGTAGAGTCTAAGACAGCAGGCTTCTTGTAGAGTCTAAGGCACCAGGCTTCTCGTATAGTTGGCTATAATGGCCTGCAGTTGCGCGTAGTTTCTCTTGTAAAAATAATTAATTGAAGTGCATTTACTATGGTATGCCTCTTTGAATTTTATTTAGGATGATTTCCAGTACATCTTCAGAAACGATTTAACAGGGCGATTAACTTATGTTGGCTTTAGCACTGCGCATCGTCTTTGAGTGAAGTTTAAAGGTGGAACAGACGTCTGTTTTACCTAGACCGTAATTCAAGTGTCGTGGCGTTAAGCTCTAAAATATCAGCGTGCCACTAAGAAACTTTTACCTGCTTGCAGTTCATTAGATGGCCAGGTCGCATGCGCATCTGGGGTTCCGGGACGATTGCTTTAGCATGACATCCCCGCTGGCATCACCAGACTCTCTTTGCTCATCCACTGACGTCGTGCCTGCAAATGGTCTAGGTGCGCAGCGAAATAGCCCGTGCTCTCGCATCATCCTCTCCAAACTGCGGCGTGTGAGCCTCGCATCGATGAAGAGTCGTCAGGGGAAACCTGGGGACCAAGCTTCTTGACCACTTTCCCTGTCACGGCTCGCTTTTGCATAACGCTCTCTGACGAGAAAACTCGTGAACACGAACCAGCTTCGCTTGAAATGGAACAGAGCCTTTTAGCATCGACTCGTGCAATGACGACTCGCTGACACGGCATTGGAGTCATGTTGTACTTATCCTACGGATCATAACCGTGACTGATTTACGGTACAGATATGCTTCATAAACTGACTGGCTCATCGCAGGATGTGTTGGTGTTACTCGGATATGGCTAATGAGACACCGGTATAGTGTCCCCGGCCTATGGGCTGTGTTTGGCCTGGCACCATGTGAAAGGTTCGTTTCACCCTGATCTGGTATCGTTATCTAATCAACTGCGCAAATTATGAACGACCTCGTCCTGGGCAGGCAACACACACAGACTCAACATGAAGAACAAGACTGCTCTTGCGAGGCCCTTGAAGAACCCGTCGCCAGACTGTGGGACGTTGGCCTCCTTCAATAGAGGCCTCCGTGGCAAAACAATAACCGTACTCACGCCATATTGGCTCTGTTAGTGATGCTTAGCGAAATTGGTTTATCCACTACGATGGCTTGATCGAGTTGCAATAATTGCATTTAAATTGATGATTGACTGTTCACTTTCCACACAGAACTTAAATAAGGCTTCCATTGATTGACTGATTGACAACAAGCTCTGGTGCCTTTGTTAGTGGATATATAATAATAGAAATGAGTTGAAGTATAGTCACAAGTTCTGGTGCCTTTGTTAGTGGACATATAATAATAAAAATGAGTTGAAGTATAGCCACAAGCTCTGGTGCCTTTGTTAGTGGATATATAATAATAGAAATGAGTTTAAGTATAGTCACAAGCTCTGGTGCCTTTGTTAGTGGATATATAATAATAGAAATGAGTTGAAGTATAGTCACAAGCTCTGGTGCCTTTGTTAGTGGACATATAATAATAGAAATGAGTTGAAGTATAG
>SDVV010045304.1:0-10078 GCA_016164225.1 Gammarus roeselii
ATGCAATAACCGACCCTTTATGCCTGAAATATTGTGCTGCATGGAAGATGCAAACCTATAATATCATAAAAATTTATGTAACTGTGAGATACAAATTCAACATTTATCAACCGATCATTACTAGGTATACATAACACAATATAATAACTTACGAAAAAATCAATTTCGTTCAGCTACTCGCGCTATAGGGTATCCAACCGATACTCGCTAGACAAAAAATCGAGATAAGACTACCCGAATAATCTACCAACGCTTGATAACGGTCCATTTGGAACATGCGGATACATGGTGTCACCGATATATCTTGTTCAAACTGGATAATGCGTTATGGGGTAGTGAAGATTTTCGTAACAAACTGACTGCATCCTAGGAAATGTATACATCAACCAGCCAACTACAAAACTATTGTACCATAATATTCCTAATAATATTATATACATATGAAATATATAGATTGAAAACACAAAATGTTGCCCCAAGTCCAACTAACGGGCTTTAACCAAGCATCCAACCGCTAAGAACCCACCAACCAACCACTGAATGAGTCAATTATACCCCAACTAGATATGAATACAAACATATGTGTACAGAAAGAATATATCGAATCATTAAACCAGACATAAATATATATTGATATATAGACTCAAAAAATAGCAATCATGCCACGGAAATGCTATAAGCAATCCATATAACAGGTAGGAGAAATCTCTCTTAAATTTACAGAGCGCTTCCAACTTTTTGCGAAAAGAGTCCCCTACCGCACTCCACCCCTCTAGAAATGTGATATAACAATATTCCTACCAGCAACGAATGAATATATAAGGAGCAGCAGTTATGGACCAAGTATTCCCCAATACAGCCATCTAAAGGAGATAAAACATATATAAATACATTAAACATTATTAATGTTTAATCATTAAAACCTTCCCAATATATATTGGGAAGCAAGAGCCATCCGCCCCCCCGCCTCTTCCACCCCTTCGCGTCACCCGCCTGCCTTATCAGTGTCTCCGCCCACATCCGGTCCCGCCCGCCTGACTCCGGCCACATGGTCGCCCCAAGGTCACCCATCCATACGCCCACCGATAAAACTGCCTCGAATTGCGTTTCGCACCTCTTATAACTGCTGATAAGGTCTCCAATGAACGCCTACTTAAAAAGTGAAGGCGCTTGGCATAACTGGAAACGTGGCCAGGTGGCTCTGAAATTAGCTCACGGGCCACAAGCATCTGGTCTATGTCGGATAAGGAAAAATTCAGTGGGCTACGGTAGCATCAAGAATGCCACAAGGCATTGTTCTTGGGTCCCTCTTTGCTTTTCAATCTCTATAAATGACCTCGACATTGCCTTCGTTAGCAAATTATCAAAATTGCTGACGGCACTAAACTAAACTCTACCACAAAGAGGGCTGTTAGCAGGACAGCATAATTATCCAAAGGATCTTAATAAACTAGTGGACTGGTCTGATATATGGTAAACGAACATTAATATTGAAAAATGCACTGTTGGGCACATCGGATCTCAAAACCAAAATTCTGCTTACGTAATGACAGACTATGACTGAAGTAGACCAATAACGAGACCTTGGAATATTGATTATCAAATATCTCAAGCGGAAAAAACAAGTGGAAGCTAGCTACAGCCACAGCTACAGCTCCATGTCTAAAAATTTCCACTACAACTCCAAGGACATTGTGCTTCCGTTATATACTTCAATCGTCAGGCCTCAGATGGGATTTGCAGTATAAGTTTTGTCCCCACCTAAGAGGAGATATTAACAAAATGTAATGTGTTCAGCGCCGAGCATAAAAAAATTATTCCAGGACTGAGAAATAAGACATAGCCGCCAAGACTCGACGAACTAAAATGATATCATTTGTAAGAAGACGACTCAGAGGTCAGTTAATATAAACCTTCAAATACCTAAATGGATTTGCTAGAGTTAGCCCTGAGGCCCTATTTGACCGAGATTATTACATAAAAAACAAAAATAATAGACAAACAATGCAGCCAAAACCATTCAGAACATCATTGGCCGAGAACTTCTCTCCAATCAAGATACCATCAATTTTAAACCGTTTACCACATGAGTGGTTAACAGTAATAACGTTAAAACATTTAAAACCCGCCTCGACAAACACTGCAGACTAATCCACTCCCTTACTAAGAAAATGTGACGTTAGTATTTTGTGGCCGAGGTGGCAACAGCCCATGAGCAATGGGCAGTTCATCTAGGCTGGGCTAGTTGTACTGCAAATGCAATCTTTGAATATGCTAAAATGGACTTATCAGCCTGTCCCAGGCCAACTACTACTACTACTACTTCAACTACTATTCAAGGAAACAACACGACATGAGCACTCGTGCTTGTTTTGCTTCCTTACTCTACTCTTACTCTATTCTACTACTTGCTTCAATCTCCAGTTGAAGTTTGCTACTTAAACATTGTCCCCACAAGAAGCCATCGAATTCGATGATTCTGTTGCGTCGCTCTGTTATCCTTGATTGGCTTCTTGGGGTAACTATTCGAAAATATGTTCCCCCAACTCCTGCTTAAATATTGCTAAGCTTTTCAGCTGTTACCTGAGGGCTTGGATTGGTAGGCGAAGTTGTGTTTTATTGTGGGGTAGAATTATTTTCGGTCCATTTCCACGTTTCATAATGGTTGTTTGTGCACTTTTATAGTCCTTCAAGACGATATTTATATTTAACGCTTTTGACTTCTAGTGTAATCCCTACCTATTTGATCACTACCAATATGTCCCAACCTATTTGATCTCTACCTATAGGATTCCTACTTCTATAATTCCTACCCATATGATTCCTACCTAAATGATCCCTACCTTTATGATCCTTACCTACAAGATCCCTACCGTCATGATCCCTACCAATATGATCCTTACCTATATGATCCCTACCTACATGATCCCTACCTACATGATCCCTACCTACATGATCCCTACCTACATGATCCCTACCTATTTGATCCCTACCTATTTGATCCCAGGCACATTTCGACATGAGCCGGTGTCAACAGAAGATACATCCGAAAACGTTAACTCGCGTCACGCTCACACACATAACGCGCAGGTATATTTTGTGCTTACATACACAACGCTCATTAACACAACGCTGCCGTACATAACGCGCACGTACCTTATGCTTAATAGCAATATACTTGACACTCATTCACTTACCTCTCAATTACTGAACGCTCACTTACTTAACACTCACTTACTTAACACTCATTCACTTAACACTCACTTACTTAACACATACTTACGTAAAGGTAATCGCTTTGTTTTGTTGTAGCTCACAGGTAGACGTGAACGCTTTAATTATCATCTTGCGCCCAGCTATCTGTAACCCCGTGGGTTACATATTAAGTATCACTGATATCATGTACACCAAAGCTTACACGTTGTTTTCCAATTGATTTATTGAAAGTTAGCTAACATATACAATCTCAACAGCTGAGATAACGTCGGGATTTGTAGAGTAGCTGTAGAATACTGAAGTGAAGATTCAGTTGGTATATTAATAAAAACTGTGGAATACTGACGTTAAAATTCCGTCGGTATATTTATAATAGCTGTAGAATACTGAAGTTAAGATTCCGTCAGTATATGTACAATAGCTGTAGAATAGTGATGTAAGATTCCGTCAGTATATGTATAATTGCTGTAGAATACTGAAGTTAAGATTCCATGAGTATATGGACAATAGCTGTAGAATAGTGATGTAAGATTCCGTAGGTATATGTATAATTGCTGTAGAATACTGCAGTTAGGATTCCGTCAGTAAATGTATAGTGACTGTAGAATACTGAAGTTGAAGCGTGTTATGCGATATCGCGACCTGAACCCAGCTAAGGGAAGTTTATTGCCTGAATATATTTTTTTAACAAATATCCCTATTGAAAATATCCCTATTGGAAATATTCCTATTGAAAATATCCTTATTGAAATTTTTTCAACAAATATCCCTATTGGCAGCTAACCCCTCCTTCCCCTCCGTCAGGTGGAAGATAGGGGCTCGAGCCATAGTTGTGCTGAGCGAGTATCAGACCATCAAACGTGTCTTCAACATGACCGAGGCACAAGACAGACCAAACTTCTTGAGCTTCGATGCCTTCACAAACTTCAAGAAATTGGGTAAAAAAATATCGCTTTTTCTTCAATGTTTGAAGATAGACGGTAAAACATTAGGAAAGCAGCAATTGTATAGCCTAAACCTGCATCTGGCCCTTAATTAGTCTCCCTACTGGTGCCGCAGGAGTGTTCAACGTGAACGGCAGCCGGTGGCAGATGAGTCGCCGCTTCACCATCCGTCACCTCCGCGAGATGGGCATGGGCCGCACCAGCCTCGAGGGTGCTGTCGCCATGGAGGCGCAGCACCTCGTCCACGAGTTTCAGAAGCACACCGACAAACCCACGGCAGTGCCCATTTCTCTCAGCATCGCCATACTCAACGTCATCTGGAAGCTCACTTCAGGTACGCCTTAGACGTTCAACTCATGTATGGTGTGTCTTCGAAAACATCGGTCTCACCACAGGTGTGTCTCGGATACTGTGTTCATGTTCACCACCTAAGAACTTGTGAAATAACACATACCAGGAATCGACAAGTTTTCAAACTTATCAGTCGCTCCGCGCCAGAAAAGTTTCACAAGATTTTATACATCACTTCCTAAATCTGTACGACATTCAATTACCTAATTCTTGACCTACTTCCAGATACACGATTCGATTTGGCGGACTCAGCAATCCAAGACTTCCAGTCGATGGTCATTGATCTCTTTGGTGAATCACAGGGCAACGTGATTCTGTTCGACATGTTCCCTTACTTGGTGCCACTCACACCCAAGTTCATCTACAACTGGTTGGGGGTCACCACTTTCATCAATAAATGCCAGAAGTTCCAGAAGTACATGCGGGTATGACCATTTCAGTAACATATAAACACTACATCATAAGCATACAATATTATACAGTAATATATTTTATAATGACTGTGCCTTATATTTGTTAAGACATAAAGAGATTAGTCTAAACAAAGATTCTTGTAGCGTCAACGATCCAACTCAATATCTTATCATAAGAGAGAAATTCAATTGCTAACAAGCACGCTACGTAGAGCGGCCAATGTTTTCCCAACACGTGAGCAGGAACAAAATCAGAAACACAAACAATGGGTCGTCGTAGTTTAATTAAACGATAGGTCATCGTAGTTTAATATGAACAACAGACAAATTGTATGTCAGATCATGGAATTACCTACATGAAAATTGAGTAATCAAAATTCACTTCTACTAAAGTGGATAAAACGCAAAAAATCTTAGATTCGAAACCAGTTAAAAGTTAAAAACGTAGGAGCATTAAAAGCACTCATGGGACTCTTGATATTGATATTTGTTGAACAAGCTATTAGGCCTAATGTTGTGACGTCATTCGAATCGGATTATGTGCGAGCCCTCCTCCCTCGATCTACATTTTCCTCCACATAGCTCTATAGGACTGGACTGCGTCCCGGAACTCACATTTTAATTATTTCGTGCTTATTTGTTTATGTATTCAGCCAAGCCTTTTTTTCATTTGAATGGGTTCAATCTTTTAGAGTCTGGGGCCGCAACAGCCCTCGTTATTAAACATCGTGGACCTTTTATTTAGTGGAGGATTATTAAAGTGGATGCATTCATTTGACGGCCAATGCTTTGTAATTACTTACACAGGTGCTGGCGCTCTGACGAAGTTAGTTAGCGCCTAACAGTCATGCGGTACACATGAGTAGCTGTGCTGGGCTATTGAATAGCTCGGGCTACATCGAGGTAATGGATATATTTTTCCACGCGGGGGGTGTCAAGGTCTTCTACGATAACACAGAAATTCATTTCAGTTTTTCACCCGCCTAACTTTTCAAACTCATTATGTAATAAAATAGGACATTCAGCCTCGAAAATGTTTAAGCTGGAAAGTTTTGAACGGAATGTGTTTAAGCTGGAAAGCTATTACCAGCAAATATCTTACCATGGAAAATATAGGATGGAATGTTGATTTGACGGAAAACGTTTCCGATCGATTTTCAACACGCTGGGACGCATTTTCAAATTTTTTTTTAAAACCTAAAGTGTTTAGCACGGAATTTATTAGGACCGAAAGTGTTTACGCTGGAATTATTTTGCCTCGAAAATTTTACGATGAAAAGAATCCTAGCTGGAAACTACCCCAAAACATCTGACACCGTTATGTATAGGATCGAATAGTTTGGCCCAGAAATGTTTTTGAACGGAAAGTGTTTAGGACGGAAAAATCAACGATGGAATTTATTTTCCCTAGAAATTGTCGTTGGATGATATATTTTTAGCTGTAGTTTGCATCGAGTGATCGATTCGAAACTATAATAGACCGAAAGTATTTCGTCTCCAGGAATGTTCGTCCCGAAATTATTTTCCACCGAATATCGTTGCATCGAAAGTGTTTAGGCTGGAAAAAAACAAGTCGAGCTCGCTTGGGAATCTTGTGGGAGAAGTGGGTTACAAGTGGGAAATTTATTACCAGTACCTTTCCAGATGTATGAATTTGGGCACGTTATTGATTGGTCCAAGTGTCGTACACAAGGAAAGTGGGAAATAATTACCCATTCAACAAAAATTCCCACGACAGATGGAATATACGAAGAGACAGTTTCCGTCCTATACTTTTTCCGTCGTAAATACTTTCGGTGCAAAATAAATTCTGTCAGAAATCGATTCTAGCCAAGAAGCCTTCGAGGTAATATATTTCCTTGCAAGAAAGAAGTATAGTGTTTTTTTCATCGTCCATTTACCCAAATAAAATAATTTCCATCGTAAACCCTTTCCGTTCTAAACAGATTCCTCCCAAAACATTTTCCGGCTGAAATACATTCGACTGAATCGAGTTGCCCACAACAGACAATTCTATCGTAAGCACTTCCAGCGGAAAAAAAACCGTCGTTAATAGTTTCTATCCTGAATAATTCGATGCTAACAATTTTCCATCCTAAACCCTTTCGCCCCAGTTCCCTTTCTGAGCAAAAACGTCTCATGCCAATGAACAATATGTTCAATCTTCTTTCAAGGCTACAGGTTTTCGATTGAAAATCTTTCCTTCGTGAACACTTTCGATCGAAAACAGTTTCCAGCTAAAATGAATCCGTGAAATTGTTTCCGTCGTAAACACTTTCTGTGCTAAATAATTCCAGCGTAAATACCCCGCCCGTGTAGGAACACAGAGAGAGGAGGGCTCAAGCAGACTAATGCAAGGGCCGAATATGTTTTTCTTCTAACCCCATTCTACCTCACATCAGACCTTTCTAGACTTTTTATCATGTATCTCGTAATTTCTTTGCTCTGTTATCTCCATTAACTTTGCCTCAGAACGGGTCAAAATGTTGACCCCACTATCGTAAAGGCGGCTGCAGACCAAGGTAGACGCAAACAAGTTGTACATTGTACATGTACAACTTAAAGCTTCATGCCAAAATATTTACTCAGGTTCCCCTTTAACAATATTTCAGGAACTCCTGATATTTTCAGCCATTTCTATCAGCAAAAAGGTTTTTCAATTTGTTTTGTCTGCCCCAGAAAGTGATCGATGAGCACGAGAAGACGTTCAACCCTGACAGCCCGCGGGACTTCATCGACGCCTTCCTGCTGGAGATGCGCCACGAGAGGAACAAGGGCAGCGACGTTTTCAACCGTAAGTTACCAATCGAGTGCACAACCGAGAAAGGAAATACGTTTAACTCGTGTGTTATTTGCGTTGTGTTTTAAATTCGCATATCGAAGCAGATGTAAGAAAACTTTTCATTTACAGTAATTAAAAGAAACATCGGAAGACACCTCCCTTGCATCCCTGCGCAACGTCCCAACTCCACCTCGAGAGCTCTACGCACATTTGGAAGCACAGCCTTAACCGTCTCTACCTTGAGAGCTCAATCCACATTTGGAAGCGCAGCCTTAACCTTCTCCACCTTGAGAGCTCAATCCACAATTGGAAGCACAGCCTTAACCTTCTCCACCTTGAGAGCTCAATCCACATTTGGAAGCGCAGCCTTAACCTTTTCCACCTTGAGAGCTCAATCCACATTTACAAGCGCAACCTTAACCTTCTCCACCTTAAGAGCTCTATTTACATTTGGAAGCGCAGCCTTTACCTTCTCCACCTTGAGAGCTCTATTTACATTTGGAAGCGCAGCCTTTACCTTCTCCACCTTGAGAGCTCTATCCACATTTGGAAGCGCAGCGTTAATAGCTAACAATCGGTAGTATGATTGACGCTGTGACTTGCCAGGTCATTTTTAAACAATTTTTAAGCTATGCCTCCCAAATTAATGGAATAGAGATGTATTTAATAGTGCACCAGGCTGGGATAGTGCTACTGTAAACTGAGTTATTACTTTAATGGATTCGTTAGCCCATCCGGTATATTTCTAAACTGTACATGAAATCCTTTTTACAAAATCTCCACCCGTTTAAGGAAAGACAATTTCCGTGTATAACTTAAATTTTTACAACAAGTCTTCACCTCGAGAAAAATATTTGTTCAGCTCCAGCTAATGGTTCAAAAAAGTGTTAAAATTAGAATACAACATTATGAGCAAATGAATTCGACATAAACGAATTACTTACATCGTAAATAAATGAGAACTACAAATGCAATTGACTTTGGTGGAACGCGTAGTAATAACAAAGAGAGGGACGTACCAATCGTGCGAGGAGTTCAACGCCTTGACCGACCTATATATTAAGATCAGGGACTACTGCCCACATTAGAAGGAAGACAGGAACCCAAAACACGAATAAAACCTGGACCAACCATTTCTCCTATCTACAGTTCAATATACTAAGTTTCTTGCCTATTAATTTATTCTGCACTATTGAACCCAACAAATTTTATTCTGTAAAATTTTATCAATTCAATATCCTTTTTAACAGCATTCATTCTTTATTACAAATATTCATCAGGCAATAAAAGCTGTCGTGATTGTTTGCGTCCGTCCTTCTGCCCTTCAGGCCCATTCACATGACGTCATTCAAATGCTAAGGCTTCGTCAATTAAGCACGGATTTCATCAGTTTATGACTTAAATTAATAAAAGGGCCTGCTGCGCAAATTTATACAGTGGCTTATTCCAGAAATGTCAACATTTTCTTTCATAAATTATTCTGTGTTATTCGAAAAAAAATTATTCACGTGTAAACACAGTTAAATTAGCTATAATTCACAACTAATAATAATGATGATGATAATAATGAGGTGAATTTTATCAACAGTCATCTTGGGCATAGAAGTTTAATTGAACAGTTACCTCACCATGGGTTACAAGAGCCAACAACTGAGGTACAAAGAAACGCTCCACCGTTGAGAACTGAAGTACAAAATTACAATAGAAAAGCAAATGAATGAGCCCATGAGTAAGTTGCTTGTGTGTACAGCCATGTTCTCTCCATCGCCTTAACACTAACGAGGAGGTGAGCGCATCACCAGAGCAAATTGCAGTGAGGAACTCAGAACTCGAGTCATACTGTGGGCCACTCTCCGAAACTGTACTATAATAGGATCCTACTGTTTACTCATAGCTCGAGTCATACTGTGGGCCACTCTCCGAAACTGTACTATAATAGGATCCTACTGTTTACTCATAGCTCGAGTCATACTGTGGGCCACTCTCCGAAACTGTACTATAATAGGATCCTACTGTTTACTCATAGCTCGAGTCATACTGTGGGCCACTCTCCGAAACTGTACTATAATAGGATCCTACTGTTTACTCATAGCTCGAGTTATACTGTGGGCCACTCTCCAAAACTGAACTATAATAGGATCCAACTGTTTACTCATAGCTCGAGTCATACTGTGGGCCACTCTCCAAAACTGAACTATAATAGGATCCAACTGTTTACTCATAGCTCGAGTCATACTGTGGGCCACTCTCCGAAACTGTACTTTAATAGGATTCTACTGTTTACTCATGGTTCGAGTCATACTGTGGGCCACTCTCCGAAACTGTACTTTAATAGGATTCTACTGTTTACTCATGGTTCGAGTCATACTGTG
>SDVV010045305.1:0-10078 GCA_016164225.1 Gammarus roeselii
AGCGCTGGGAGGGGGAGGCAGAGGTTCCAGAATTCAGAGGGGCCTCTTTAGGGTCCCACAGTTTCTCAAAAGGCTCCCAAAGGGTCTCAAGGGAGTCCCAAAAGGCCCCAGAAAGATCCAAGTGGACCACCCCAAATCCACCTGGTCTCCCAAGTCCCCCGGGTTCCCGAAACCCCGGGTCCTCGAGTCCCGCGGATCCCACGAGTACCTCCTCTCCCAGGGTCACCTCCTCTCAACCAACCTCGATACATATAATAATAATGATAAAATTCAAAATCTATCACCATGAAAAAAGGGCAGAGAAAAATAATAGAGCCCAAGCAAGAAGAAATGATAAAATACTAAAATAAAGTGTTGATGATCTATAAAATGAATAATCATCCATCCACCCCAAGTTAGTTGTAGAATTCTTCATTTGCGGAAGAGAAGTCGATATGCTCACATCCTCTTAGGATCTTTTCCCGTTGGAAAGAAGCCGTATAATTTGTTGATTGTGATATATTTGGCTGAAAATCTGAGCTGGCTTGTCCGCGTATGAAGAATAGACAGTTTCCCCGTCCGAGAGTATGTGGATAGGTCGTTCGGGGCGACCCGAGTCCCAGAAGAGTCCAAGTGGACCCCCTCAAATCATACTGGTCTTCCAAGTGTTCCGGGTTCCTGAAACCCCGGGTCCTCCGAGTCCCCCGGGTCCTACGAGTACCCTCCCATTCCCTGGATCACCCAGTCTCAACCCACCTCGATGAATTATAAACAAAGTAAAATTTATCATGAAAAAGGACAGAAATAAATAATTGAGCCCACGAAATAAGAAATAATAAAATTCTAAAATAATGTGTTAATGATCTATAAAATGAATAATCATCCATCCACCCTAAGTCGGAAAAGAGAGTGCCACTCACATATCAATCCTTGTGGCACTTTCTTATCTTCAAATAAACTATTCAAGAGCATATGTAACCAAAAGTCACATTATATTAATTCAAAATCTTTCTTTCAGCGCTTTGGTGGAAAAGGCAATTAAAACAAAGGGTTACATGTCAGTATTTTTAAAGATCAATTATTATATAGATAATGATAGTAAATACTATTAATATATATATATATATATATGTACACAAAAGGCATTGGCAGAAAGAAGGCGTCCAGTCACCTCACCCAGAGGGTCAGCAAGGTTACCCTATCGTCGCTTGATTAGCGCCGCCCTGCAATTCTATATGAAATTATGAGCGATAGTTGGTAGCACATGTGGCACTCGTTGAGGTAACTGAGTGAGCAGGAGTCACCCATCATTGTTCCTTCATCAAAGAAACTTCATTATTACAAATTTGCTAAAAAAGGTACACAGTTACATTACTTTGACACGGAGTACTTAATCTTTAGTCGGTATCTATTAGCGTATTGGTATCCAGTACACGGATAATGTGTTCAAAAAATTCGTGGCTAGATCCTGTCGGTGGTGTTAGCCAGGCAGATACAAAACGACATACCTAGTATTTTGTGCAGTCTCTGTACAAAAACACGGCTGACTAACGACAAGCGTTGACTGATGTCGTGAGCAGTGATCGAACTATCATCCAGGGACATTTTGTAACATTTTTAATGTCAGCCGTAGTGGACGCATTTGCCATCACCGTTTTGTTGACCTGCGGCAGGAAATACAGAGACAAATATTGCAGCCCACTTTTTAAACCAGTATTGGAATGAATAAATCTGCGGCAAGAAATACAATGGGGAACAGATTTTTCAGCCCACTTTTAAACCAGTATTTGGATGAATAATCTGCAGCAGGAAATAAAATGTGGAACAGATACTACAGCCCACTTCTTAAACCTGAACTCGGATGAATAAATCTGCGACAAGAAATACAATAGAGAACGAATATTGCAGCCAACTTTATAAGACCAGCATTGTGATTAGATTAGATTTAAGGGTCCATCTCTACCGAAGCTCTGACGCGAGTCCCCTCTGGCATTGGAATAAATAAGTGTGTGGCGAGATATACAAGAAGAGCCACAGCATTTGCAGTCAAGTTTTAAACTACCTACAGATATGTTCATCCACGGCCGTATGAAGGGAGTTGCGACCAACTGCTACCGAAGCACAGCTTAGAGAATCTACGTTGTGAAAAAAAAATCCTTCGTAACATAAGAATTTTGTCTCGGATCATGTTTTTTCCTCCCAAAACAAAAGGAATATAACATGAACTTCTAGCTTGTATGCCGTAGGTACATGTATGGTCGTTCCATATCGCTTGGACGACATATCGCGCTCGAAATCATCGAGCTCTCAACTACTAAAACAACGTCCATGTCAAGTCCGCATGTACCTTAACCAATGGCTCTTACTTACCATGACTCCCATGCCCTGGTTGCAGCCGTTTCAACTTAGGAAAGCCTTCTACTGGCGGCTGAAGATTATTTGCTGCTTAATATGTTCACTGAAGAGTGGTCAGCGAATTCTGATGATGCGCAATGACTACATTGTTGCCAAGGGTAAAAGATTGATGCCTTCTGGGCTGTGAAGTGCAGTGAACATGAAAAGATCAGTTGAAGACTATATTAGATGAGTGACCTGAGATTTCTATTGAAAGTCGATGTTCTGCTAGCGTCGAACGTCAAATCAGCCCACAGTGTAACAAGTCATCATCAACCTCTGAGATGGCTTCAGATGAATAAAAGGAATGGGTACAGATACGTGTTCTTATTGCGTGGTGTATTTGCCTCCGTATGACGTAAACACGTTTGATTTATCGAAGCCTCTATGCCGCCTGCTGCTCAGCGGCCTCATTACTTTTCTAATACAGCATTGCACCTCTATGTCATGGCCTTGATTGACCCATGAAAACGACGGATAAGGGAAGTGTACGCTATTTATCATAAGTAGCTAGATAAATAATACACAAGAATACGATTATTAACACTAGTCATAACAATAAAGCACAATAAACAAACAATGGCGCGGATAAGCCAGAAGAAACGAAGGAAGGATGGTAGGAAGGAAGGAAGCAAGTAAAAAAAGGCAAGATGGATAGGAGAGCAGGAAGGAGAGGTATTTCTTACATTTATAATTCGTCGAAGCAGTTTCATAATATATACAACTTTGCACAATACAAACAACTAAGGCTGAACAGTCTCCGTTAGGAGCAAATGGAGGGAAAACAGTACGTTGAATAAGCCTTTGTGGCGGGAGAAGGTGCTCGATTTTTTTTAAACGATGGAGAATAAGATAAGGAAACGGCAAAGAAAACGGAACAAGCCGAGCGGAAGAAATCGCACAACTCATTAGAAAATTACCTCAAGTCGGGCCTCTGACTATCAATGTGCTTTGCATTGCAAATGTGTGTCCAACGCCACCCAAGCATACTTCCAATTAAGACAGCGGTGAAACACACTGCACTGGCATACTTGACAGTTTCTGTATAATGCGTGACATGGATCATACAGCATGACGCTTTACACTGAAATAAGCACTATTCAAAGGTCACTTTAAAACAGTTTAAGCAACGAGTGATGTTCCAACAATCTATTTATAATTTTCCAAGCTATTTCAAGAATTCTATATTTTTGAAGGTTGGAAATAAGCTTTTCCCGACTTCTTTATGATCTTCAAGCGAACAGGAACATGATTATCTGTGCTTTAAATGGTGACGTCATCATAAGACAGAGCGCACCTTCTGTACGACACAGTTGGTTGTGAGTCGATGTTGAGCCCGCATTGAACGTCCTGGCCTCGTTCGATACGTGCAGCAGCAGCAGCATCCGCATCTGTCTAGTGCCAGATGTTGCAACAGCTGCAGTAATGCAATAGCCGCTACTGTTATCGACAGCACAATCAAATGGCTGATACTGCAGCAGAAACAGTCGCTCTATTATGAACTCCACAGTAAAATGGTAGCAACAGCCGCCGCGATGCTACCGACAAGATTAGATTAGAGTGATGAGACTTTCTAGCGCGCTGGAGCCATCGTCCTTCTAGCGCCGAATGTCAAACCAGCAAAACAGCGCTGCATCAAGTTAGTCTTTGTTTTTCTTCCTTTTCAATGTTCAAGCTAAGGTTTACTACTGCGCATAACACACTACCTACCCAGCTTCAGAGCCCCAAGGATCCGCAGTAGTCCTTAAGGTGCCAGACTACGCGCTCCAACACCTGCCGAGAAGGAAGATGAAGAAGAGACAGAAAACGGGGATCCCATGCATGAGATCTCCACCAAGTGTAGGGAATTGCACGCGTGAGAACAGCAAAAATGGAAAGAAGAAGAAAGAATAGTCGTAGAAAAAGGTTGCATGAAAGAAAGAGCGCAACTTTGCTGTTATTTGCCACCCCAAAAGAGAATAGTTAGAACCGGTATGTGAATGTTTGAGTGAGTGTGTGTTTGTGTGTGTGTGCGTGTGTAGCTACTTTTAGGTGAGTTGTTAAGAAGGAGTCTGAGACAAGTTCAAGGAAATTTGAACTAAACATAAGATTCAAATGAGGTAAATAAAAATTCAATCAAATCAGGATAGGGGAGAAAATGAGAGATAGTAAAGAATGAAGAAGAATGAAGTTTGAAGGGAAATAAGGGCGTTCAACCCCCACCCCGGTTGGGCCGTGACTCCGAGCGGCCCGTGAACCTAACAGATGCCTAGGGGGGGGGGGTGCTACCGACAAGCGCCAACACAAAAAAAGGGAACATCAGGGACCACCTTAAATAATCCGAGACAAGAGTTTGAGAGGCAGATTTTAGTTAAGGATTTCTGTAGATGACGTAGGATTTTTTTAGATGGTGCAGTTGGATAATTGTTGGTGCACTTGGACGATTGTTATCGAGGGGACACGACACCAAAAATTCAACTGCCTGTAGAACAAAGAACTCAACGACGAGAAATTAAACTAATGCTAAACTGGAAGCATTTAGACTAAATTAGCAGGTGAACTTACAAGTAAGACCTCGCCTATAATACGAGGCAACGAGGAAAGCATCTTTGGACAAATGACAATAAGAAATCAAGAGGTTAGTTTGAATAGACCTATAAATACATATATATATAGATTATGGGTTGAACGGCATCTCGATGTAACAGGAATAGTTTCAAAGTTACAGGAAAATGTTAAAGACTCACAGAAAAACTTTATAAACCATGACAGGAATTCAATTTTATTCCAATACAGACAAATTTTACACGAAACGAAAAGCAACTCATGGCAAATAAACAGCACTGAAAAGTAGACAGGCTTAGGGTTCATAGAGCAACACAGTTAGTCCTGTCGGTCTACCGCGGGCTATAACGCAAAAAAATGATTTTAAAACTAAATTAGAACAAACAATTAAGTCAATAACAAACGGATGGATCACATTAAGAGATGATTATAATTTTCATCGTCTAACCAGCGAAATATTGGAGGAAAACTGTAGCAGGACTTCAACCGTTCTTTAAATCCATAAGAGTCGTCACAATTAGTGAAGCGCTGATATCGCAGCATAAGCCTACGATGTCGACATAGGATACCGTTCTACGGCACAGGCCTACGATGCCGGTTTCAGGATGACGGCCCACGACGAGGATATACGACGCCAACCTAGGATTCCGGCCTACGTAATTACATCACTGGTTCTCCAGAATGAACACACAGCCCCACCAAGTCAACACACTATGTTCCGGCCGGCTTCGGACGGCTTAACAGCTATAATTGGAAAGCACCTTCGATATACTTATCATACGCTTACTTGAGCACAGCAAGTTTGGGACACGCACATTCCTTTAGATGACTTTTCGAGCAGTAGGTACACTTACAAGGGTGTTTGAAAAAGCCAACTGAGAACACAGGCTCGCTAAATATTAGATTAGATGGACCGGGATTTCTACCGTGATGGAGTCAATGTCCTTCTAGCAACGAATGTTTGCAAACTATTAGCTAAACATTTATTTGAGCTATTGGTTCCAAAAAAATGTACTGTCTTGGCAACTGGTCTCATCCTCACCACCTGTATGGAAACGTAACACAGAACAAATGAGGTGAGCGGCCAGCTTGATGGCCAAATCAAAAAATCTGATGCCAAATACGAAATAGCAAAAGAAGAATCCAAACCATTTCTTTCAGCACGAAAAATAATCAGGATTTAAAATTAAATATTAATGATGTTGAGTTGCAGAAGAGATTCCAATACCGAAATTGAGCGCTTTCTGTACATAGATACAGATACAGACACTAGGCCGACGGCAATGCGCACCTCAGGCCATCATACGCTCACACTCACACAACTTAGCTCTTTTGTGCTATAGGGTACGGCAGGTAAACCCGCAACACACACTCTGAGTCACGAGAGCGGTCCGAGGATCCTTTGTCAGCAGCAGGGTCCGACAGTTTTCACTGGTTTACCCCCGCCGCGTCATAATGACCGGGCTCCCCTACCCACGACCATCCCGACAACGGGATGCCAAGGGCGGGAAAGCACATCAGAGCAGCGTCAAAATCAACCATTCACAACCAGTCTCAACTCACGTCTGTTCATTGCACGCTCTCTCGCTACTTTCCCATTCATCTCTCTTCATCCTAACGCCTGCTTCACACCATCCATCCACCCCAACTTTGGTCTACTTCTAGGCCTGCGACCACTCGCCTCCGCATTCATCACGCTTTCTACCAATCTCCCTTCATCCAAATTCTTCATGTGCTCGAACCATCTCAGAACACGCGAATCCACTGTTCTCCACCTTCTTCACCACCCTTGTTCTGATCTCTCAGCGTACAGCCACGCTCCTCAAACATTTCATCTCGAAAACATTCAACCTGCTTCTCTCCTATGCTCTCACCCCCAAGTCTCAGCTCCGTAGAGCACAGTTGGGATAGCAACACCCTCATACAGCCCTCTTTTAGCTTCCATCCCCAACGTCCTACAGCTCATAACACTCTTCAGTGCACCCAACACTCAACATCCCTCCTTCACTCGCGCCTTCACTCCAGTTTGCACTAGTTCAGTTTTCTCCACATGGGAGCCCAGATACTTAAAACACTGAACTTCCTCCAAAAGCTTTCCATTTAGGGTGACTAATTTTGCTCGCATCGACAGTCCTCGAGCATCTCATTACTTTACTCTTACCCACGTTCACTCGGAGCTTCCTCCTCTCACACACTCTACCAAACTCAGACATTAGCCTACATAGCTTCTCCTCTGAATCCGCAACCAGGGCCGAATCATCCGCAAATAGCTACGGGCTCAACTCCGCCAATTCGCTTACAACAGTTCCAAGCCACGACCCAGCACACTCGCGTTCACCTCCCTGACCACTCCAACCACATAGGGGTTAAACAGCCAGGGAGACATCACGCAGCCTTGTCTCAGTCCCACTTTCACTGTGAACCAATCACTTACCTCGCTTCCCACTCTGACATACTCGGCTGCCAACATAGAAACTCTGCACCGCTTTCAACAGATGTCCGCCCACTCCATACAAACGCCACACCTTCCAAAGCGCTTCCCTGCCAATTCTGTCGTATGCCTTTTTCAGATCCACGATGGCCCAGAACACATCCTTTCCTTTTGCAAGGTACTCCTCACAGACTTGTCTCACTGCAAAACTCTGATCGGCACACCCTCTACCACTCCTAAAGTCACTCTGTTCCTCTCCAATTACGCAGTCCGTACAGTCTCTAATCCTTTTGATCAGCACTCTCCCGTACAACTTACCAATCACACATACCACTGAACTAAATGGAGACCCTCCGAATCGAACGGCCCGACTCCGCCCAGCAGAATGTACTCAGCAGCACACGAGACATGCGGCATGCGAAAGCGCAAGCAACGTAGACGAGCAGCAGCCCATGCGACGTGCAACAGAACGTGCGACGAGCAGCAACTGTGTTGAAGGCCGCGCTGCAACTAACAATTTGTCGGCAAGGTCAATGCTGAAAAATTCTGAATAAACAGCATGTCTTAGGACTAACAAACCAGATATTAGATACAAAATACTTTACGATCACAAAAGATTGTGATTCACGAATAAACTTGCACAGTTTCAACAGATTGCTGTTTCTTGAAGCAGCTCATTACAGCACTGTTTCTTGAAGCAGCTCATTACAGCAGGCATCGATTGCATACACTAACATGATTTACGTAAGAGGCAGAAAACAAGCTTGACAGCTTCATAACAGATTTGCGGTTACAATTGCAGATCGATATCCATAAAATTCTATACTTACGTGTACGTCATCTTGTCAATGACGTAGGTGTGAATTAATTATAACAATAGCAATATGTATATATCTATGTGTAAGTATTAGCTATACATAAGAAACTATTGCGGTAATTGGTCCAAGAAAAGCAGCAGTGATTCCGCTCAGTTGGGCGTCGGTCACGAACAGCAGTTACCACAACAATCTTAGTGCTGATCACCACTAAACATTGAAGGGATATGTGATATTAGAGATGAATTGACCCTCGTGTTACAGACGATTTGGAGCTTTTCAAAGGCTTCTAGCCAAACCAGCCATGGGATGAATCCAGAACCTTCCCTGGGGGTTAATATATAATACTGATCATAACACATCGCCTGACAATCTAAGTGAACATTGCTGGGCCAAATGTGACGATCGTATCACACCTATTGATAAACTCATTGTCTACAGGTAACAATGGATGATGATATTGGAGCAATGGAGTTTCTTTTCAATCGTACAACGTATGTACGTAATACGATATGACACGTGCTCCAATTGATATAAAAGAAGCGTAACTGAACAGAGCAATAGCATAAGATAAGTTCAATTTTCTTTGGAATATAGGGGAGTTTGACATTGTTCCGTTCAAAGTGGTGAAATATTGTCCCACTAAATATATAAATTAAACTTTACCTACGCACAAACAAAAAACACGTAATGATCACTGGTTCTTGCCCAGGCCCCTGGCGACTCGTCAATAAACCATCGACGAGTCTGAAAACAGCGGAGGAATCTCTTGTCCCACTGCAACTGGGTGCCCAGGCATTCCTCAAATAAAAATTGGAAAGGAAGGCGATCCAGTCCATCTACATGAGCCAGTATTAACGGATCCAGGACTTCATTCAAATTTATCCTCCAACGAAGGGGAAAGGCTTTCTTTACCTCCCCTATCCATTGAGTACGTGCCTGCGTCTCTACAAGCGGAACCTGGAAGAGGCTTGAAACGTGCGGCAGCGTGCGTTGTGATGTTTGGATGCAGCCGTTCAACCTCACTTGGATGAGTCAGGCCCAACAGCGGACATTAGGGTGGTGCTGGAGTTGTTTAGGTAGGCTCCGTAGAAGTCTTCTTGCTCCATCAGCTGCTGCTCGAACTCCTCTTCCAGTTTCTGAGGGCAATAGCAGGACACACAGTAGACCAGTTACTAAAAATCGAATGAACCTGTCATCTTAACTCCCTCCTCCCCAGCCACACTCTAATGCAATCACAGCAAGAATCAGGTAGGCGTCAACAGCGTTCATCCATCGACTGTGTGATAATCGAGTCTCATAACGCGACTTGGTCCAGGAGGCGGTGGACGCGATGAAAGCAGGGAAAGCCCCTGGTTTGGATGGAGTTGCGACCGAGTGCATGAAAAAGGGTGGAGTAACGATTGTCGAATGGTTGGTGAGGTTACTGAACTTGTGTTTTGCGGCAGGCGTGATACCGGGTGAGTGGCGCAGTGACTGCATTGTTCCGCTATATAAGGGCAAAGGAGATAAAAATGAATGCTGCAACTCGAGAGGTATCAGTCTGTTATGTGTTGTTGGTAAGTTGTACGGGAGAGTGCTGATCAAAAGGATTGGAGACAGTACGGACTGCGCAATTAGAGAGGAACAGAGTGACTTTAGGAGTGGTAGAGGGTGTACCGATCAGATATTTGCAGTGAGACAGGTATGTGAGGAGTACCTTGCCAAAGGAAAGGATGTGTTCTGGGCCTTCATGGCTCTGGAGAAGGCATACGACAGAATTGACAGGGAAGCGCTCTGGAGGGTGTTGCGTTTGTATGGAGTGGGCGGACATCTGTTAAAAGCAGTGCAGAGTTTCTATGCTGACAGCCGAGCATGTGTCAGAGTGGGGAGCGAGGTGAGTGATTGGTTCACAGTGAACGTGGGACTGAGACAA
>SDVV010045306.1:0-10077 GCA_016164225.1 Gammarus roeselii
GGCGAACATCTGGTGTTGTTCGGACTATAGTTAATGAGGCTGACTCACAGCGGGATATTAAAGGGAACAATTACATTAATTCCTAATAGCAAGGTGGTTACAAGTATAGATGCCAACTGCTTACATCGTTGATACATATTCTTATAACTATTCATGTACTATTAGCCTATACTTTTAACACTGGGCAATATGTTTCCCTATAGTGTGGAACTCAACTCAACTCATATTTACTGTCAATGCTGTGCTAGCAGTGTATTTGGTCATGATGTGAAACAATGCTCAACACTTATTTGCTTTCCACTATGAGGTGGGCAGTTTTTTTCCTATATTGTGAAACAAAACTCAACACTTATTAGCTCACCACGTTGAGCTGGGCATTGTGTTTGTCTATGATGTAAAATAAAACTCAACTCTTATTAGCTCTCCACGATGAGTTGGGCAGTGTGTTTACTTATGATGTGAAACAAAACTCAACTCATATTAGCTCTCGACGCTGAGCTGGGCAGTGTGTTAGCCTATGATGTGCAACAAAGATCAACTCTTATTAGCTCTCCACGCTGAGCTGGGCAGCTTGATTGCCTATGATGTGAAACAAAACTCAACTTCAATTTGCTCTCTTCGCTGATTTGGGCAGTGTGTTTGCCTATGATGTGGAACAGAACTCAACACTTATTAGCTCTCCCCGCTGAGCTGGGCAGTGTAATTGCCTATGATGTATAATAAAACTCAACTCTTATTACCTCTGCATGCAGAGCGGGGCAGTGTGTTTGACAATAAGGTAAAATAAAACTCCAATCATTTTAGCTCTCCTTGCTGAGCTGGGTAGTGTGTTTGCCAATGATGTGAAACAAAACTAAACCTTTATTAGCTATCCACGCCGAGTTGGGGAGTGTATTTGCCTATGATGTGAAACAAAACTCAACCCTCATTAGCTACCCACAGTGAGCTATGCAGCGTGTTTGCCTATGATGTGACTCAAAACTCAACTCTTGTTAGCTCTCCACAGTGAGCTGGGCAGCGATTTTGTCTCTGAAGTGGAACCAAATTCAGTCCTATTAGCTCTCCCCGCTGAGCTGGCCAGTGTGTTTGCCTATGATATATTACAAAACTCAACTCTTATTAGCTCACCACGCTGAGCTGGGCAGTGTGTTTGGCTATGATGTGAAACAAAACCCAACTCTTATTAGCTATCCACGCTGAGCTGGCAGGGTGTTTGCCTATGATGTAAAACAAACCTAAATTATTATAAGCTCCCCACGCTGAGTTGGGCAGTGTGTTTGCCCATGAATTGAAAGAAAACTCAACTCTTATTAGCTCTCCACAGTGAGCTGGGCAGCGTGTTTGCCTATGATGTGAATTAAAACTCAACTCTTATTAGCTCTCCACAGTGAGCTGGGCAGCAATTTTGTCTATGATGGGAAACCAAACTCAGCTCTTATTTGCTCTCCCCGGTGCGCTGGGCAGTGTGTTTGCCTATGATGTATAACATAACTTATCGTTTATTAGCTCTCCACGAGAGTTGGCAGTGTGTTTGAATATGAAGTGTCACAGAACTCAACTTTTATTTGCTCTCCACTCTGAGCTGGGCAGCGTGTTTCCCTATGATGTGAAACTAAACTTAACTCATATTATCTCTACACGGCGAGCTGGGCAGTGTGTTTGCCTATGATGTAGAAGCAAACTCAACTCTTATTAGCTCTCCATGCTGAGATGGGCATTGTGTTTAACTATGATGTGAAACAAAACTCAACTCTTATTAGCGCTAAACGCTGAGCTGGTCAGCGTGATTGCCCATGATGTGATACAAAACTCAACTTCTATTTGCTCTCCCCGCTGAGCTGGGCAGTGTGTTTGCCCATGATTTGAAACAAAACTCAACTCTTATTATCTCTCAACAGTGAGCTGGGCAGCGTGTTTGACTATGATGTGAAATGATACTCAGCACTCATTAGCTCTCCACGCTGAGCTGGGCAGTGTGTTTGCCTATGATGTAAAATGAAACTCAACTCTTATTAGCTCTCCACGCTGAGATGGGCAGTGTGTTTAACTATGATGTGAAATAGAACTCAACACTTATCGAATCACCACGATGAGCTGGGCAGTGTGTTTGACTATGATGTGAAACAAAACTCAACTCTTATTAGCTCTCCACGCTGAGCTGGCAGGGTGTTTGCCCATGATTTGAAACAAAACTCAACTCTTATTAGCTCTCCACAGGGAGCTGGGCAGCGTATTTGCCTCTGATATGGAATAAAACTCAGTTCATATCAGCTCTCCCCGCTGAGCTGGGCAGTGTGCTTGTCTATGATGTAAAATGAAACTCAACTCATTTTAGCTCTCCACGCTGAGGTGAGCAGTGTTTTTACCTATAGTATGAAATCAAACTCAACTCTTATTAGCTCTCCACGCTGAGCTGGGCAGTGTGTTAGCCTATGATATGCAACAAAGCTTATCTCTTATTAGCTCTCCATGTTGATCTGGGCAGCGTGATTGCCTATGATGTGAAACAAAACTCAACTTCTATTTGCTCTCCCCGCTGAGCTGGGCAGTGTGTTGCCTTTGATGTGGAACAGAACTCAAAACTTATCAGCTCAACCCACTGAGCTGGGCAGTGTAATTGCCTATGATGTCTAAAAAAAACTCAACTCTTACTAGCTCACCACGCTGAGCTGGGCAGTGTGTTTGGCTATGATGTGAAACAAAACTCATCTGTTATTAGCTTTCCACGCTGATCTGGCAGGGTTTTTGCCTATGATGTGAAACAAACCTCAATTAATATAAGCTCTTCACGCTGAGTTGGGCAGTGTGTTTGCCAATGATGTGAAACATAACTCAACCCTTATTAGCTATCCACAGCGAGCTGGGCAGCGTGTTTGCCTATGATGTGACTCAAAACTCAACTCTTATTAGCTCTCCACATTGAGCTGGGCAGCGATTTTGTCTATGAAGTGGAACTAAACTCAACTCTTATTAACTCTCTCCGCTGCGCTGGGCAGTGTGCAGCAAAGCTCAACTCTTATTATTTCTCCACGCTGATCTGGGCAGCGTGATTGCCTATGATGTGAAACAAAACTCAACTTCTATTTGCTCTCCCCGCTGAGCTGGGCAGTGTGTTTGCCTATGATGTGGAACAGAACTCGACTTATTAGCTCTCCCCACTGAGCTGGGCATTGTAATTGCCTATGATGTATAATAAAACTCAACTCTTATTACCTTTGCATGCAGAGCTGGGCAGTGTGTTTGACAATAATGTAAAATATAACTCCAATCATATTAGCTCTCCTTGCTGAGCTGGACAGTGTGTTTGCCTATGATGTGAAACAAAACTAAACCATTATTAGCTATCCACGCCGAGTTGGGCAGTGTATTTGCCTATGATGTGAAACAAAACTCAACCCTTATTAGTTCTAAACAGTAAGCTGGACAGCGATTTTGTCTATGAAGTGGAACCAAACTCAGCTCTTGTTAGCTCTCCCTGCTGAGCTGGGCAGTGTGTTTGGCTACGATGTAAAACAAACCTCAATTGTTATGAACTCTCCACGCTGCGCTGGGCAGTGTGTTTGCCCATGATTTGAAACAAAACTTAACTCTTATTAGCTCTCTACAGTGAGCTGGGCAGCGTGTTTGCCTATGATGTGAATTAAAACTCAATTCATATTAGCTCTCCACAGTGAGGTGGGCAGTGTGTTTGCCTATGATGTGAAAAAAACTCAACTCCTATTAGCTCTACACAGTGAGCTGGGCAGCGATTTTGTCTATGATGGGGAACCAAACTGTGCTCTTATTAGCTCTCCCCGCTGAGCTAGGCATTGTGTTTTCCTATGATGTGAAAACGAACTCAACACATACTAGCTCACCACGCTGAGCTGGCAGCGTGTTCGCCTATGTTGTAAAATAAAACTGAACCCTTATTAGCTCTCCACGCTGAGCTGGGCAGTGTATTTGACTATGACGTAAAATGAAACTCAACTCTAATTAGCTCTCCACGCTGAGGTGGGCAGCGTGTTTACCTATGATGAGAAATAAAACTCAACCCTTATTAGCTCTCCACGCTGAGCTGGGCAGTGTACATGCCTATGATGTGTAGCAAACTCAACTCTTATTTGCTCTTCGCGCTGAGCTGGGCAGGGTGTTTGCTCATGATGTTTAACAAACTTAAACTTTTATTAGCTGTCCACGCTGAGCTGGGCAGTGTAGTTGCCATTGATTTGGAAAAAACTCAACTCCTATCAGCTCTCAACGCTGAGCTGGGCCGGGTTTGCCCATGATCTGATATAACACTCAACTCTCATTAGCGCTCCACGCTGTGCTGGGCAATGTGTTTTCATATGATGTGGAACAAAACTCAACTCTTATTAGCTCTCCACGCTGAGCTGAGCAGCGTGTTTGCCTATGATGTGCAAAAAACTCAACTCCTATTAGCTTCCCCCGCTGAGCTGATCAGTATGCTTGCCAGTGATATGAAACAAAACTCAACTATTATTACCTCTGCATGCAGAGCTGGGCAGTGTGTTTGACAATATTGTAAAATAAAACCCCAATCATATTAGCTCTCCTTGCTGAGCTGGGCAGTGTGTTTGCCTATGATGTGAAACAGAACTCAAAACTTATTAGCTCAACACGCAGAGCTGGGCAGTGTGTGTGCCTATGATTTGAAACAAAACTCAACTCTTATTAGCTCTCCACGCTGAGCTGGCAGTGTGTTTGCCTATGATGTAAAACCAACCTCATTTGAACAAGCTCTCCAAGCTGAGTTGGGCAGTGTGTTTGCCCATGATTTGAAACAAAACTCAACTCATATTAGCTCTCCACAGTGAGCTGGGCAGCGTGTTTGCCTATGATGTGAAACAGAACTCAACACTTATAAGCTCTCCACGCTGGGCTGGGCAGTGTGTTAGCCTATAATGTGCTACAAAGCTCAATTCTTATTAGCTCCCCACGCTAAGCTGGGCAGCGTGATTGCCTATGATGTGAAACAAAACTCAACTTCTATTTGCTCTCCCCGCTGCGCTGGGCAGTGTGTTTGCCTATGATGTGAATAAGAACTCAACACTTATCAGCTCACCACGCTGAGCTGGGCTGCGTGTTTGGCTATGATGTGAAACAAAACTCAACTCTTATTATCTCGCTACGCTGAGCTGGCAGGGTTTTTGCCTATGATGTATAACAACCTCAATTATTATAAGCTCTCCACGCTGAGTTGGGCAGTGTGTTTGCCCATGATTTGAAAAAAACTCAACTCATATTAGCTCTCCACAGAGAGCTGGGCAGCGTGTTTGCCCATTATTTGAAACAAACTCAACTCATATTAGCTCTCCAGAGTGAGCTGGGCAGCGTGATTGCCCATGATGTGAAACAAAACTCAACTCATATTGGTTCTCCACAGTGAGCTGGGCAGCGTGTTTGCCCATTATTTGAAACAAAACTCAACTCCTATTAGCTCTCCAGAGTGAGCTGGGCAGCATGTTCGCCTATGATGTGAAATAATACTCAGCACTCATTAGCTTTCCCCGCTGAGCTGGGCAGTGTGTTTACCTTAGATGTAAAATGAAACTCAATCTCTCATTAGCTCTCCATGCTGAGATGGGCAGTGTGTTTGCCTATGATGTGAAACAAAACTCAATTTCTATTTGCTCTCCCCGCTGAACTGGGCAGTGTGTTTGCCAATGATTTGAAACAAAACTCAACTCTTATTACATTTCCACGCTGAGCTGAGCAGCGTGTTTGCCTATGATGGGAAAAAACTCAACTCCCATCAGCTTTCTCCGCTGAGCGGTTCAGTGTGTTTGCCAGTGATATGAAACAGAACTCAACTCTTATTACCTCTGCATGCAGAGCTGGGCAGTGTGTTTGACAATAATAAGAAATAAAACTCCAATAATATTAGCTCTCTTTGCTGAGCTGGGCAGTGAGTTTGCCTATGATGTGGAAACGAACTCAACATTTATTAGCTAACCACTCTGAGCTGGGCAGTGTGTTTGGCTATGATGTCAAACAAAACTCATCTCTTATTAGCTCTCCACGCTGAGCTGGCAGGGTATTTGCCTATGATGTTATACAAACCTCATTATTATAAGCTCTCCACGCTGAGTTGGGCAGAGTGTTTGCCCATGATATGAAACAAAACTCATCTCTTATTAGCTCTCCACAGTCAGCTGGGCAGCAATTTTGTCTATGATGGGAAACCAAACTCAGCTCTTAATAGCTCTCCCCGCTGCGCTGGGCAGTGTGTTTGCCTATGATGTAGAACAAAACTCATCTCTTAATAGCTCTCCACGAAATTTGGCAGTGTGTTTGGAAATTAAATGTCACAGAACTAAGTTTTTATTTGCTCTCCACTCTGAGCTGGGCAGTGTGTTTGCCTATGATGTGAAACAGAACTCAACACTTTTCAGCTCACCACACTGAGCTGGGCTGTGTGTTTGGCTATGATTTGAAACAAAACTCAACTCTTATTAGCTCTCCACAGTGAGCTGGGCAGCAATTTTGTCTTTGATGGGGAACCAAACTCAGCTCTTATTAGCTCTCCTCGCTGCGCTTGGCAGTGTGTTTGCCTATGATGTAGAACAAGACTCATCTCTTAATAGCTCTCCCCACTGCGCTGGGCAGTGTGTTTGCCTATGATGTAGAATAAAACTCATCTCTCAATAGCTCTCCACGAGAGTTGGCAGTGTGTTTGAATATGAAGTGTCACAGAACTCAAATTTGATTTGCTCTCCACTCTGAGCTGGGCAGCGTGTTTGCCTATGATGTGAAATAATACTCAGCACTCATTAGCTCTCCACGCTGAGCTGGGCAATGTGTTTACCCATAATGTAAAATGAAACTCAACTCTCATTAGCTCTCCACGCTGAGATGGGCAGTGTGTTCACCTATGATGTGCAACAAAACTCAACTCTTATTAGCTCTCCACGCTGAGCTGGGCAGTGTGTTTGCCCATGATTTGAAACAAAACTCAACTCTTATTAGCTCTCCACAGTGAGCTGGGCAGCGTGTTTGCCTATGATGTGAAATAACACGCAGCACTCATTAGCTCTCCACCTTGAGCTGGGCAGTGTGTTTGCCTATGATGTAAAATGAAACTCAACTCTTATTAGCTCTCCACGCTGAGATGGGCAGTGTGTTTAACTATGATGTGAAACAGAACTTAACACTTATCGGCTCACCACGCTGAGCTGGGCAGTGTGCTTGGCTATGATGTGAAACGAAACTCAACTCTAATTAGCTCTCCACCCTGAGCTGGCAGGATGTTTGCCTATGATGTAAAGCCACCTCAATTATTATAAGCTCTCCACGTTGAGTTGGACAGTGTGTTTGCCCATGATTTGAAACAAAGCTCAACTTTTATTAGCTATCCACAGTGAGCTGGGCAGCGTGTTTGCCTATGATGTGGAACAAAACTCAGTTCATATCAGCTCTCCCCACTGAGCTGGGCAGTGTGTTTGTCTATGATGTAAAATAAAACACAACTCTTATTAGCTCTCCACGCTGAGCTGGGCAATGTGTTTGCATATGATGTGGAATAAAACTCAACTCTTATTACCTCTGCATGCAGAGCTGGGCAGTGTGTTTGACAATAATGTAAAATAAAACTCCAATCATATTAGCTCTACCTGCTGTGCTGGACAGTGTGTTTGCCTATGATGTGAAACAAAACTCAACCCTTATTAGCTATCCACAGTGAGCCATGCAGCGTGTTTGCCTACGATGTGACTCAAAACTCAACTCCTATTGGCTCTCCACAGTGAGCTGGGTAGCGATTTTGTCTCTGATGTGGAACCGAACTCAGCTCTTATAAACTCTCCTCGCTGCGCCGGGCATTGTGTTTGCCTAAGATGTAGAACAAAACTCATCTCTCATTGGTTCTCCACGAGTGTTGGCTGTGTGTTTGAATATGAAGTGTCACAGAGCTCAACTTTTAATCGCTCTCCACTCTAAGCTGGGCAGCGTGTTTGTCTATGGTGTGAAATGATACTCAGCACTCATTAGCTCTCCACGATGAGCTGGGCAGTTTGTTTGCCAATAAGGTGAAACGAAACTCAACTCATTTGCTCACCACGCTGAGCTGGGTAGTGTGTTTGCCTATGAAGTAAAACATGACTCAACTCTTATTAGCTCTCAACGCTTAGCTGGGCATTATGTTTTCCTATAGTGTGGAACGAAACTTAACTCATATCAACTGTCAATGCTGTGCTAGGCAGTGTATTTGCCCATGATGTGAAACAATGCTCAACACTTATTTGCTTTTCAGACTACCTTCCCGGTCGTGTTAGCGTGAGGACGTGAACAGAGTAGCTCCTCCGTTTTATTAATTGGTTCCCAGACTTCGAACACCTTAGTAGCTGAAAATTACATAAACTGCTCAGTGAACTGCAACAGAACAATTGAGTACGAAAAAATCATAATAAATTATATTAACATACAGTTTAAAAACAATATTTTTGATTAGAGGCCTCGCAACTCCAAGTGCTGTAAACTTTGTGATGGGCGCAACCTGGGTCCTGGTGACGTTGTGGAGTGAAGTGTTCAAAGTGTCCTATGAAGTCAATGATATGCTACTTTACTAATACCAGCGTATCATTGTTCACATTGCCCCATGAATCCATATACCAAATTTGCTTCTACTCCTTCAAGAAAACATGACCTTGTTAAGAAGGCACGTTTTTCCTCCAGCGTGAACGCGGCTTCTTCAAGCATCGACTGTTGAGGGTTGGTTGCCTGCCTGGCCTGCCCTACCTCCCCTCCTTCCCTTCTTCCCTCGGATGGTATCATGTAACACAAACACCATCAATTCTTTCTTCTACGTCTCCACCCGCTTCCTCCGGCCCAAGTACTTTAAACCACTACACTGTCCCAGAACTAATAGAACGTATGTTGTGAAGTTAAAATTAGATCAAAGTTCGATCAACAAGAATATCTCGAATCTTGTGTCTGGTATTTTCCCAATTCAACTAAAATGAACAAGTAACAAAAAACTATCTAAAGGACAAAATAATCTGCTAAATCGGCCGGCTTAAAACTGTTTTTTAGACCATTTAGTGAAGTGTATGCCATATCTAAACACCGTGACTATGTGTTAGCAATATACTAATAAGTGACTTTTAATCCATTTATTGAACTGTAATTGATGATTGTGTTCGTAATTTCAAGTAATACGTGTATTAGTTACATGTGTCAACATCGCGAGTCGTGATGTTCCTGTCCCACCGCAGCATAGCGTGCAGCTCGTACTTGCGTGCTTTTCGGGAACATCTCTCTCGATGAGGTTCCAGCCCCCGTTCACCTCAGCCTTGTTTCTGCTACCAATGTGTGTTGAGGAGATTCTACATACCACGACATCGATCTATCTATGCTCTCAAATGAAATACGAGCGCCAGTGGAAAAATCATAATCGCAGCTGCACAACATAAGGAAAGAGATACTACATATTATTGAAAAAGACCTAACTCGCGCTCAAAAACTTGACGCAAGAACGCTGAGCGGAATGTCACCCTCTACCCTTCGAGTACCCCTACGTGAAGACAGACGATACCCTGAATCGCTGCCCTCTCATTCTCTCCTCCGCTGCACCTCCTGTCTTTCACCGTATGGCCCTCTAAAACAGAGGCTTTAAACCGCTAAGGCAAAAGATTTCTTCAAGTCACCAATTGCGACAGGTTGTGAATAATAACACTTATGATATATTGTCGTCATTATTGACAATTTATTGGATGCCGTCCATCTTCCAGCAGCACAATAAAATTCTTTGTGGTACTTTTGATTGATATACCAGAAGCTAGGTGCACAACAATGGTACCACTCCGCACTCTGCCATCAATCCTGCCAGACTCTGATAGCGTCTACCTATACTCAACAATCAATCCTGCTCGACTCTGATCACGTCAACCTATACACTGCCATCAATCCTGCTCGACTCTGATCGCGTCTACTTATACTCTGCCATCAATCCTGCTCGACTCTGATCGCGTCAACCTATACTCTGCCATCAATCCTGTTCGTCTCTAATCGCGTCCAACTGCAGTCTGACATCAATCCTGCTCGACTCTGTCGCGTCTTCCTGCACTCTGCCATCAATCC
>SDVV010045307.1:0-10077 GCA_016164225.1 Gammarus roeselii
GCGTGGCGCCCTCTACTGGCAATGGGAGGGCTTTTGTCCAGCGACCGGTGCGCGCTCCATTTGAGGCTTTCCGCGTGCCGCGTGGCGCCCTCTACTGGCAATGGGAGGGCTTTTGTCCAGCGAACGGTGCGCGCTCCATTTGAGGCTTTCCGCGTGCCGCGTAGCGCCCTCTACTGGCAATGGGAGGGCTTTTGTCCAGCGAACGGTGCGCGCTCCATTTTGCAGTGTGAGAATTATTGGATAATCGCCTATCGCTGGCAGCTTTCAATAAATAGATCAAAGACGTGGGTCTCGGTAATGGAATTGTATTAGACAAAACTTAGATAGTGCAGCTTCTTCTCGAGTATAGTTAACCAGTCATACTTACCATTAACGAATAATTTAGCAATGCATTAAATAGCCTATTATTGATCATAGATGGATATCAACTTGGGTATGATGGCAAATCAATAAATGAAAACAACAGTGATAAGGCCCACATAAAATTTTCATTGAATACAACATAATATTGACGGTACCATGACATCAGCCACTGTTGATAGCTATCTGCAACTGTTCATAGAAATCAGACCAGCGTTGGTGCGTTACAATTAATCTAATTTTAATCATTGATTTAACCATGATTAATTTCAGTTGATATTTTTATTCATAAGGACCAATCAAAGTGCGTATTTCACAAGCTAAAATAGTACGAAAAAGAACGCACCTAACAATTTATTGTCATAAAAAAGTTAATTTGTATTGCTTTAATAATGTTTTTTTAAATTTAAACATAAAAACAATAAATTTAGGATTTGAGCATGCATAAATTTTATTCAAATGTGTTATATGGGAATACATACACTCAGTTCAAACATACATATTTTAATGTTTTGAACACAAATAAAAAATTAAAAATATGATATAACTGATTCAAATCTGATTTTTTTTTATATAAATCTCAAACCCGCCCAAGATACAGTTCTTAGCTTACAGAAACTATTAGCTAGCAAAAAGATATTGTAATGTTACTAGAGTGACTGCCACTGACTCGTCTATAATGTCAGGAGCGTTGCTCTGCCGGCTACCTGCCGAGTTGAAGGAAAGGTTCATTGATTGGCTGATCTCTAACAGAACCCACGTCATATTTTTATAAGACGAACTCTCAGCGTCGTGTGCTGCGAACTCTCAGCGTCGTGTGCTGCGAACTCTCAGCCTCGTGTGCTGCGGACTCTCAGCGTCGTGTGCTGCGAACTCTCAGCGTCGTGTGCTGCGGACTCTCAGCGTCGTGTGCTGCGAACTCTCAGCGTCGTGTGCTGCGAACTCTCAGCCTCGTGTGCTGCGGACTCTCAGCGTCGTGTGCTGCGAACTCTCAGCGTTGTGTGCTGCGAACTCTCAGCCTCGTGTGCTGCGGACTCTCAGCGTCGTGTGCTGCGAACTCTCGGCGTCGTGTGCTGTGAACTCTCAGCCTCGTGTGCTGCGAACTCTCAGCCTCGTGTGCTGTGAACTCTCAGCGTCGTGTGCTGCGGACTCTCAGCGTCGTGTGCTGTAAACTCTCAGCCTCGTGTGCTGCGGACTCTCAGCGTCGTGTGCTGCGGACTCTCAGCGTCGTGTGCTGCGGACTCTCAGCCTCGTGTGCTGTGAACTCTCAGCGTCGTGTGCTGCGGACTCTCAGCGTCGTGTGCTGTGAACTCTCAGCCTCGTGTGCTGCGGACTCTCAGCGTCGTGTGCTGCGGACTCTCAGCGTCGTGTGCTGTCAGAGAGTCACGTCGGAATGTATTTTATCCAACTATAATTTTGTTTGTGCAGGCTACCCAAACCTAGCGTATTAAACACCATTCGATATCTCTCATCGTAACAGTCGTGGAGTTCAGACGTGCCGTAGTGCAGCTCCGAAGCGTGGCAAAAGTGCATTGCGGGGGGAGGGGTGGGCTGTTTGGAGCAACTGGAACAAGTGAAGAGATCTCTCAATTATTTATTTGATCAAGAAAAACAATTACGTCAACAATATTGTCGAGAAGAAACTTTCATCAGTTATTTAACCAAGAAGAACCACGTCAGCAAGATTCCGTGGAATTCCAGCTGAAATTATCTCAAGTGAAATGAGTGGCCCCAAACACCACCCCACAAGCTCCAGGAGCCGCCCATAGCCCCAGAACCAAGCCCCCGTTTCCCCTCCCCACCATCGCCAGGAGCAGGCACTACACCTTCCAGTCAAGAGACCCGCAGACATCATCAACCACCAGAACCCCTAAGAGGCCGCACACAACTGCGGCACCTGGTGCACGTACCCTCTGTGGTAGCGAGTACATTAACTGAGTGGAAGTTAATTTACGCGGTTTAATTGTTTGTTGCTTTTCAAAATGCTGAGAGTATAAAGTCTTCCGCTCGCTGTACAGAACTCTACGATGTCTCATTGTCACTAAGAAATAATTATAAACGCTGGTCAGAATCCCACAAGGTCTCATTGTTTGTTTATTTGTAGTCTGTACTTCAAACCCTCTATCAGAACATAATTGGGCTCGATTGTTCGTGAGTCGGATGCTTTTAAATTTTACTTTACTAAAATAATCTCGAAGCAGAGTGAGCCACACAGTTTCTCAGTACACATGAGTTTTGCTAACTATCGACAGTGTTCCATTTCTTGTGTTAAATCTATAAGCCTCATTGATTGCTATTACCGCAGATGATTTATAAGCCACAGATTTTAATTTTTCGGGGGCTTAATTGTTCGTTAATTCGACCCCGAGCGACACAATCTCCCAGGTTCACTTCAGTTTTGCGCATTGTCGACAGTGTACCATATACTAGGCTAAATAACAATTTCTCCTATAATTCAGAAGAGACTATCTCCTGCGCGCTTTTTACCTGGTGTACACAATAGGACCACGTGAAGTGTTATTCCAGCTGGTTTTTTATGTTTATTTTGTGTACACAATAGGACCATGTGAAGTGTTATTTTGGAAGTTGTACACAAAAGGACCATGTGAAGTGTTATTTTGGAAGTTGTACACAATAGGACCATGTGAAGTGTTATTTTGGAAGTTGTACACAAGAGGACCACGTGAAGTGTTATTTTGGAAGTTGTACACAATAGGACCATGTGAAGTGTTATTTTGGAAGTTGTACACAAAAGGACCACGTGAAGTGTTATTTTGAAAGTTGTACACAATAGGACCACGTGAAGTGTTATTTTGGAAGTTGTACTCAATAAAACCACGTGAAGTGTTATTTTAGAAGTTGTACACAATAGGACCACGTGAAGTGTTATTATGGAAGTTGTACACAATAAGACAACGTGAAGTGTTATTTTGGAAGTTGTACACAATAAGACCACGTGAAGTGTTATTTTGGAAGTTGTACAGAATCGGACCACGTGAAGTGTTATTCCAGCACGTTTTTTCATGTATATATTTTTTGTACACAATAGGATCACGTGAAGCTTTACTTATGAAGTTGTACACAATAGGACCACGTGAAGTGTTATTCCAGCAAATTTTTTATTACTACTTTCTGCACACAATAGGATCATGCGAAGTGTTATTTTGAAAGTTATACACAATCGGACCTCGTGGAGTGTTATTCCAGCTCGTTTTTCATTTTTATTTTTCGTACACAATAGGATCACGTGAGGTGTTATTTTGGAACTTGGACACAATAGGACCATATGAAGTGTTATTCCAGCACGGTTTATATTTTCATTTTTTGTACGCAATAGGATCACGCGACGTGTTGTTCAATGCTGCATAGCACCACGCCTTCAAGAGGCCAACCTGTGTTAACTATAAATCACTCTGATAATCTATAACGACTACTTCCAGCGCGTGTTTTGTTCCTATTTATCTGTTGTACACAATAGGCTCCTGAGACGTGTTATTCGGTACTGTACATAAACTCTTCATCAAAGAAAATAAGATTAGCATTAGCAGTATATTCAACTGTTTTGCACCACAATCAATTACATATAATTATATTTCAAATGCACTGCAAGCCGCCTTACTTCTGCATCTAAACTGCAACAATGGAACTTCTCGTGACACCCCAACTCCCACCAAAAAGCCCTGCTGTACGTGTAGCAAGGGAGATTGCACAAACTGTGTTTGCTTCAGAAGTGACGCAAATTGTTCATCGTGCCGAAGCAAGAATTGCACTAGAAAGCCGAAAAACATTGAATTAAACGCTTTAAAACTCTGCAGTTTTCCTGCAACACATAAGAATCTAGCAGTTACCGCCCTCTTGGAAGAAACTCCAGCTGAAACCCCCCCAATAACTAAAAACTTGCCCTCTCTATCTCCCCACTCCCCCGTAAATGAACTCCTAGCAGCCCCCCTACAGCCACTAGCGAACCCCCACATTTCCAGCCCTGCCTCCCATGGCCTACAAGCCACCCACTGCATGGCTACCGTAACAGCGAGCAAGACCAATCCAACAACACAACCAACCGTCGCTGTGCACAATGCCAACAGCGCTCCAGGAGAAACTACAGAACCTTCTGTAACAATCCTCATAGGCGATGACTTCATAGCAAATGTACAACCGGATGACCTCACAAGGAAATGCACTATCCAAAAAATCAACGGAGTTGACTCTAATGCAATGCTAAAAACCATTAAGAGAGAAAATGCTTACAAAAATTACATTATAGCGCTTACACACCGTGACGTGCGTGATGACTTAGCAGAAATGGCCAACACAATCTCCGAAAGGAATATCTCAGCAAGGATATACATGGTCGAACCCATCAAACTCAAGTCAATCAAACAGAGACACCATTTCATGAGCCTGTGCTACTCCCTGAAACTCCGTGTTATTCCAACCGGTCAACTAAGGAACAGACTCACTAGAACTCGCGACGCGGAATTGTTTTACCCAAATAGTCCAAGTTTCAATAGAAAAGGAATGGCCAAACTCCTCAACATTGTAGCGCGTTATGTCCCGCACTGGGTTGAGCTACTGCCAGACCACTACTATCACAATGACCACAACACGCGGTCATTTGCGTGCCCTCCCTTTCTTTGCTTCCCGCTGCCACACCTCCGGCCCCCTCTTTTGCCGACACACAATCACGACTCGGCCAAACTGGCACGGCCTACGCCTCTTCTACCGGTAACTGGTCACAAGACAGCGGACTACATACACTCACGGCCAACTGACACCGTGCACAACACCCGTCACCTTGCGCACCCCCCCTACCCTGCCCAAACGACCCGCTTACCTCACCACCAAGACAGCGACCATCGATGCTTCAAGTACTACGACCCAACTCACAGTAACAGCTGGCTTGGAAAACCATTTCAGGACAAATACACGCACGCAGAGCGCTCTTATCTTCCCTCAATTCAGCGCCAGCTAACAAGCTTATCATCTATGACACATCACTCCGTATTTACAAACATGACATGTAAACCGCCCTTCCATCTTAATGCGTCTCATAACCCTTTGCCCATAGACCATACCGCTGTACACCAAACCAAACCACACGACACTAAGCCCCGCGCATCCCATTTATTCGCTTCACCTGTCACCATTGACACTGCACATCAAACTAAACCAGTTACACCCCAACACTACTACTACAGCTCTCCATCAGCGTCTCTTCAGTTCCCCTATACCAACAACTACCAATCAACGCCTCCCCATCATCCGCAAAACCAACAGCTCCCCATTAACGCCACCTTATCGTCCCTACACCAATAACTACCAATCAGTGCCTCCTGATCATCCGCAGACCAACAGCTCCCTATCAGTGCCTCCTCAGCACCCCTATTCCAACTTCTACCAATCAGCGCCTCCTCACCACCCCAATATCAAAAACTGCCAATCAGTGCTTCATCAGCATCCGCACACCAATAGCTTTTCATCAGCGCCTCCTCCTCATCACCCCTATACCAACAACTACAAATCAGCGCCTCCTCACCATCCCTATACCAAAAACTGCCAATCAGCGCATCCTCACAACCTCAATATCAAAAACTACCAATCAGTGCCTCATCAGCATCAGCACACCAAAAGCTCTTCATCAGCGCCTCCTCCTCATCACTCCTATACCAACAACAACCAACCAGCGCCTCCTCACCATATGTACACCAGCAGCTCCCTATCAGCGCCTCCACATCACCCCTATACCATCTACTATCAGCCAGCGCCTCCCCACCATCCATACACCAACAACCATCAATCAGAGCCTTCTCATCATCACCCCTATACCAACAACTACCAATTGGCGCCTCCTCACCATCCCTATACCAAAAACTACCAATCAGCGCCTCCTCACCATCCGTACACCAACAGCTACCCATCAGTGCCTCCTTTACACTCCTACATCAACAAAAGCCAATCAGAGCCATCTCACCATACACACACCAACAGCTCCCAGTCAGCGGCCATTCATCATCCGCACACTAACAGATCTCAACCAGCCCCCCTAAATCGTCATTTCACCTACAGCTTCCTATCAGCGCTTCCTCATCACATCAACGACAAAAACTCCAGAACAGCAACCCCACATCAGTCAAACGCATGCACAAGTAGCTCCAAGAAGGCGCCTCCTCACAATACTCACACTAGTAGCTTCCAATCAACGTCTCCTCATCACCTCTACGCCAACAACTCCAAATCAGTGACCCCTCATCATCCTAACGCAAACAGCTCCCAGTCAGCGCCTCCTAACTATACTCACCCCAGCAGCTTCCAATCAGCGCCTCCACATCACACAAAAGCCAACAACTCATAACAGCGACCATTCATCATCCCAACACAATCAGCTCACAGTCAGCACCTCTTTATCATACTCAAACCAGTAACCTCCAATCGGCGCCCCCTCATCATCATCACCTCACCAACCACTTCCGATCCGCACCTCCTCGGAATCCCAATAAGATCAGCTCACAATCAGAATCCCCTCGTCATCCTTGCCACACCAAAGGCTCCCAATCGACGCCCAATCATCGTCCTCAGACCAACAGTTCCCATTTGGCGCCCATCCATCATCCCCATAAAAGCAACAGCCACTCACAAACCAGCAGGGATAAAGGATATAAAAATCCACATATACACAGAACCAATAAAATCCCTTGGGTACTAAATAACCTGAAACTACAATTAATGTCAACCCCCACAGATGGCCATTGCCTCATACACGCTCTTAGCCAATCATGGAAATACCAAATTGGGTATTGTCCAAAACAAGACATAGCCTCATTACTCAGCGTCGCATGGAAGAAGGTCGACACAAACATGGACTACTATTCGGGTTTCCTCCCAAAAAATGATTACGAAGACGCCTACCAGATATATAAGGAAGCGTATTTCTACAACAGAAACTACAATCAACCCATGGGAGACTTGATCCCCACAATGCTGAGCAATGCCCGGGGGCATCAGATTGACATTGTTCAGGAAGACGGCTTCGCCAATACAACGATAAGGTCCATCAAGCCACACTTAAATAACAACCAGTCAGGTATCGAGGTATTCATTCACCTAAAGGACAGTCATTACAGTGCACTTGTCCCAATGCAAAATTTTTTGAAATCCTCCAATACAAACAGAACACCAAATGGTAGAAACTTCTATTCTAACCAATTCACCTCCCTGTATGATGCACCTGACACCTGCATCTACGCAGAGGACGAGCAGGGCAGCGTCCCCGACAGCCAGAACTTCAATACAGGCAGCAACGTGGTCATCGACAAAAGTAACACAGATCGCAGCAATAGTCACCGCAGGGCGCCTGAGCACACGTGACTAGACGGCACTCGCGCCCTTTGTGAAGCCGACGACGAGGTTAGCAAGACTCGGCTAAAAGACAAAGATCACAAACGAATAAAACACATTAATGTTAGAAGTCTCTTGTCTAAGATAGACCAAATCAAACTGATGTTGACTGATGAAGATGTTGATATACTCTGTCTCACTGAGACATGGCTGGTACAAAACATGGACAGCAATTTTATACAGATAGATGGGTACAAACTGTTCAGAAATGACCGAGGTAGGAGAGGAGGCGGCGCCTGCATTTATGCTAAAAATGAGTACATAACCAGGACATGGAAAACGGTTGGAAACGGAGACGAAGTTGATGATGTTTGCATTACCGTTCAGGTAAGAAAAAAAAATCCTTTATTGTCGGAGCCATTTACAGGCCACCCAACGCCAGCAACCAGTCATTCAGCTACATAGAAACCAATCTCTAGACAGCAGCTAATCTGAAAAAAAACATGTGTGTCTTAGGAGATTTCAACGACAATCAATTAAAACCAAATAAATTGGGCTCAATAATTAAAAGACTGAAACTAGAACAGCTCATTGAGGAGCCAACTAGAATCACAAAAGAAAGTAGCTCGCTGCTCGATCTGATAATCACGAACAATCAATCGTCTGTCCTGAACACCAACGTCTGTGAGTCTCTTGCCGACCACAAAGAAATAAGCTTCCTGATCAATGTACGTAAAGAAAAACGGAAACCAGTTATTCGAACGTATAGAACAAAAGTAAACTACTCACGAGACACACTGAAGCATGAGTTGTGGAAAAGAGTACCATTGCTCAACGACATGCGTAATACGGACGATGTGAATATTCAATCGACCATTTTTATAGACACGTTCTCAGCGGCCCTCGACACAGTAGCACCAATAATCACAAAGAAACTTACACGCCCTCCAGTCAGCTGGATGACTCCCGAACTCAATCAGGAAATACAAAACCCAAAATAGTTTCAAAGGTTTCTGAAAGGTCTAGCCAACAAAAATGTTGGGAAAAATAACACCGACTCAAATATCACGGATTTGACCGATGAATCGCGTGTTTTAAAAGTCCTGCGAGTGGCTTACCAACCGATGAGGAAACGCGTAAAAAAACTAATAGGCAAAGCAAAAAGAGATGCGCACCTTGCTGAATTAGAAAAATCAAAAAACAACCCGAAGCAGACTTGGAACATCCTTGGGAACATTGTGCCCCACAGGAAACCAAAAAAGTCTTCAAAATATGAAAACCCTACAGCAATAGCAGAATCATTCAATGAGATTTTCGCTAACGTTGGAAAGCACACATACGAAAAGGTAATGAACGAACACAACAAACTTCCTCGGGGGTTCACGAAAAACCCGGTGACGCATAAGCCAACTCGGTTCACAAGTCCATCTCATAACGACTCATCCACCAAGATGAACCAAATGTGGACACCGAGCCCGGTAAGCAGATTGGAAATTGTTTCGGCTATTTATGCGCTCAAAAATACAAATTCCGGTGGGAACGACTGTATAGCATTGCAGTACCTCAAGGACGGGTTAGAAATTATTCTGCCATATCTTCAGCTGCTTATCAACACATCCATTGCAACAAATACCTTCCCTCAAAATTGGAAACAAGCACTAATCCAAGCTATCCATAAAAAAAGGGAAGGTAAACGACCCTTCAAATCACAGACCCATAAGCCTCCTGCCAGTAACTTCGAAAATTTTGGAAAAGATCACTGCACGTCAACTCCTTGACTACCTAGAAGAGGCATACCTGATCAATGACTGTCGGTATGCATACAGACGGAAGACCTCTACTGAAGACGCGCTACTGAAAATCTCTGAACTCGTATACAAAGCTATAGACGAAAACAGTCTATCATTACTCGTGCTGCTGGACCTCTCAAAAGCATTTGACAGTGTAAATCACGACATTTTGCTGCAAAAACTGCTACAACTGAACATCCAAACAACCTGGTTTGGAAGCTATCTCAGGCATCGGTCCCAGTCTGTCGTGTTAGATGGAAAGATCACCTCTTCTCCAAGACCGGTAAATTTCGGTGTTACAAGGCTCGATTCTCGGACCTGTTCTTTTCCTACTGTTTATCAACGACATAAACTGTGGAAACCCCCTCGACAACGCCAGAATGACATTATACGCAGACGATGTTCAATTATTGTTCGTTAGACCAGCAAACGAATTAGAAAAGCTGAAGACGGATGCAGAAACAGCGCTGACCCACATAAAGGACTGGTATTCCTCAAATGGTCTCAAAGTTAATACAAGTAAAACACAGTGCATCATCCTGGGATCCAAAGCAAATACACGGAGAGTTCCCGAGAATTTTGAAGTTGATTG
>SDVV010045308.1:0-10077 GCA_016164225.1 Gammarus roeselii
TTTTCATTCATACAGATGGTTCATGTGATAGCAAATGGTGAGCACTAATTCCAGTTCCTATACCTGTGTTAACATAGCTGTTCTCAATATTATACTGGCGCGCATGGCTGTGCTGGCTTTCCCCAGCTCTACTGCTCCTCACTTGCTTGTAGTGCTGCTGGAGGGGACTGCAAAGGTAAGAGCTAGCTAGCTTATTTGCATGAAGCTATCAAAGACCACCTCCTAGTCACCCTCAAAATTAGAGGAAAACAGTTGTGTGTCAGTAGCTACATGCATACATACCCATTCTTAAATCTAGCCCAGATTCCAGACAAAGGCCTAAGTCAAACAAATCAAGGAAACTCAACTAGTTTAATTTGAAAAAAATTGTGTCTGAACAACTCAAAACAAATAATACATTACTTTCAGCTAATTTGTGTCAACTTTTTCATTTAATTTTCAGTGAATCTATGCAATTACATTGAATATTTTCATAAGATCAGGTTGACACTTGTAGCTATCTTACACAGATAGCTGGAATCTAACAAACAAAAATTAAATGAACAAGTTAACAAGAACATGTAACAACAACTAGCTGGATTATCTCAAACTTACCTTCCACTACAAACAACAATAAACTAAGGCAGTTTTGACCATAACTAGTTCAGACAATAACTATATAGATTATCTCCAACTTACCTTTCACCACCAACATTAAGATGGATAATATCACCGGGACCAGTCAGATATGAGGACGACATTGTTTATATCTAAACTACACTGGTTAGCTATTTAACATAGTTTTTAACATCACATTCTTGGAAGAGAATAACAAAGAATTAAAGTTCTAATTAGGACAACAAATAAAAAACTTGGTAGTTGAAGCACCACACCACTGACAACTTTCAAGACCACTGATGTAACTGTCATTAACCTGGAGTTCTGATCAGTTGATACATGTTTGTATAAAGCAGATATAGCAATCCCTTACAACCAGTTAGAAGCCTGAAACTTCCTGTGAGATTGAGTAGGAGCAATGTGCATGGAAAAAATTGGTTTCATAAGTGAAACAGAACCAAGGAAAACTTAATAAAAGAAGAACACTGGTTGCATCCCCATAATAATGACAGGGTGAAGCATCACACTAAGGTCTGGGTTGCAAAATATTGTGTTGGGAAGTTGATTGACTTATTATATATTGTGTAGCTATGACAAAATTCTTACATTTCTGACTGTATTTGATGATGAGAAGTCATGCTGTGCTTCTGTCAAATTTGAAATCCTTCAGCATTGAATTTTCAGGTGGTTTTGTTCTTTCTCTCTGGGGAAAAGTGTTGTTTTTCAACTATATTGTTCACAACTCAACTAGCCTTTCATGCAATTTCAATGCCTTTGCAGACAACTACAAGCTATATTTTAGATATTTATGTAAGGACACGAGCCTGCAATTCAGGGGGTTCAGGCACTACAGAGTTGGTTAACCTCATCACTCTGTCCTGTCATAATGTACCTTTTCATGACCTAGGATCTACACAGACCCTACCTCTTTAAAATAATTCAATATGATTTACATGACCTGAACATTACTTTGCAGTAATTTAAATATTCTATTTGTAATGGATATAATTTTTGTTTGTCTCCCTGACAATAATGTTGACCCTTTTGAACATTACTAACAGTTTTAGCGCATCAAATTTAATTGACACTTTTATGGCATCAACTACTAATCTGCGTGTCTCCTACAAAATATTAGCTGCAGCAGTCTGCGCCGTATTGGAATCTTTCAAGCCCGTTTACAACGTGGAGATTCATTGTCGATAGTGTCGTCACTTTACGAATCACTAGCAGTTTCAATGTTCTGATCTTTAATATCATCACCATTAACATTTTCAGCTTCTGAGGATTTGACAAAACTATCTAAATCTACAACACTGTCTCCACTGTCACTGTGGATTTTTTTCCATCTGTTTTTGTATGTGCTGATCTGGTTGGACCTTCCCCACATCAGTTTTTTCTTGGAGAATTTGGTGAGATTTGCATGACTAGATTGATGGTTTCCCAGGTTCTGGATTGTTCAGACTCATCTTCTGCCCCTGGACCTGATGGTATTCACCAAGGTGTTTTGAAGTCTTGTTCTTAGCGGCTGTCATTGCCATTGTCTTTGATTCTTGTGAAATTATTAGGCCAGGGAGTTTTGCCAAGGAGTTTTGTCAGAGCCTGTAAAGAATCTCACGTAGTTTTTTTATTCAGGTCCGGTTCAAGAAGTAACCCTCTTAATTATCATCCTGTGAGTCTCACTTCTGTTTATTGTAAGGTGCTGGAGTGGGTTATTGTGTCCAAGGTGATGTCTTTTCCGGAAGATTCTGCCATTTTGTCTAATGGCCAATTTGGCTTCAGAGTGGGAAGGAGCACGGAGGATCAACTTTTGCTAACTTATGGCAAGATTGCTGATCTGGTGGACAAAGGGATGTTCATCGATGTGGTCTTCCGTTGGACTGGGTTTGTTGTTTCCTGATTGGGAGGTGAATGTGCGTTTCTGTGAGGGGAGTGTCAGCAAATTCTGGGAGGTGACAAGTGGAGTGCCCCAAGGGTCTATTGCTGGGTTTTCTCTTGTTTCTGCAGTATGTCAATCATGTTGCAGCAGGTGTGGTTTGTGAGTGGAAGGCTTTTGCAGATGATTTCAAACTTCATTTTAGTTTCCCATGCAATGTACAAGCAGTTTGCCTGAGTGTGTTTTCTTTGCAGAGACACCTGAACATCAACAAGTGTGTCTACATGTTTCCACAGGGGTTGTCTTGAATTGGAGCAGCTTGGTGATGCAATTTCATATAATTTGAATAAGTGTGGCACTCGAGCCTGTCCATTCATGCAGGGACTTGAGAGTGCTTGTTGACTCAAGGCTGCCATTTCATCTCCATGTGAGGAGTGCTGTGAGAAAAGCTTCCACACTTGCAACCAGTCTGTACTGCTCTACTGTCAATAGGAGTTCAATCTTCATGGTGTCCTTGTTTGTTACTCATCTAAGACCCATCTTGGATTACTGCTCATGTGTGTGGAATGTGGGATATTTGGAGGATACGAGACTGTTGGAGTCAGTGCAGAGACGGTGGACCAGGGAGATTGATGGGCTGGGTGGTGTGGAATATGGTTAGCAGCTCAGAGCTAAGCAGTTGTTTTTTGAGAGAGGGAGGTTGTTGCCTTTGGATCTGGTGAAGTGTTGGAAGATTGGTCATTGTTCTGTGGATTCAGGTTTGTCTGCCCTGTTTGAGAGAGCTCCCGATATTGGTACGCATGGGCATTATTTCAAGCTGGTGGTTCCTTGCTGTCAGACAGACTATAAACGCAGATTCATTTATTCTTGCTGTGTGCAGGTTTGGAACGGACTGCCCCCTGATGTGGTTCAATGTTATTCCCTTTGTGGCTTCAAGAGGGCCTTGGCTGAGGAGTTGGGGGGAGGTGTTGTACAAGTTTTGCTGAACCATATGGAGTTTTGATTTTGATTTTTTTTGTGTGTTTCTGACAGTTGTGTGCAATTGTTGACTGACTTCAGTGTAATTTTTCTTTGACCTATTAAGTGCATTTTGACCAGAGTCCTGGTGCAGTTTTTTGCATTGTGTTGTTATTTTTGATTGCTGGCACGCCAGGGTATATTGCCTCCCATGCCTGCATTGCCCTGTTGGTGGGGCTGTTGAGGGTGTGAAGGGGCTGCAAAGGTGAGATACTTTCTTGTAGTATGCACAAAGCTTGTTCCCCCAAAACTTTGTCATGACATGTTGCACCTTCAGTGTTCCACAAACTGAAAGTGCAGTGTGATGACAGCTGCAATGTTTACATACAGCGCCAGCTACTGGGAAAAAGATAGCATCATCTATCAGGAATCATACATGGCTCTCTTGCCTGCCTTGTCAATTCTTGCATTAACAGTTTTCAATGACACAGCACATTCATGCAATGAAAATTATACATTAGAACTCTAGGGTCTGCATGGACTCCAGGTCACAGAAAAATGCCTTTCCTGCAAAACATTGAAGAAAAAACTAAAAGCCTTGGTATATGCAGCAACATTGTTACCCCATGTCATACATATTTTGAGAAGAGATGTCATAGGGTGCATGAATGATATACCTACATTTTTGGCAAGTCTCTCCAAGTACCTGGGATATGGGCAGACCCCAGGACAGAGTGCCAGGGTTACCAAGCATTTACAGGTGTAAGAGGACAACAACAGAACTTATGGCACAAACCAAGTTACCTTAGGATAGTAAGATTAGTTCTGAAGTAAAATGTCAAAGAGAGCATCATGTGCCATAGCAATTTCTGTAACAACATGTTTTTTTGCAATGTCCACAACTTCGCACCAAGGCCTACTGCCATGCTCTGCAATTGGCATAAATTCAGTGCCGCCCGTGCTGAAAGTAGGACTTCAGTACCGTACGCGCTGAAAGTGGGACTTCAGTACCGTCCGTGCTGAGGATGAGACTTCAGTACCGTCTGTGCTGCGGGAGGGACAAATAGAGTCCTCTTTTCAGTTTTTGACCACTTTAACTTATTGGAAGCGCAAATATGACTATTGACTAAATTCAGGTATAAATTAAAGAATAGGTCTCCAAGTAAACTATATTGAATTTTTCTCATGTACTGATGGTTGCAGATGTTCCAAGGAGCTTTGGAAATTCTGGGAAGCTGGGAGGAACAAGTATTAGGAATGACACGGGTAAAGGAATAACAAGATCAGGTTAGGTGTAGGAATGAAAGATCAGGTTACAATAAAGGATGATAGGAGCAAAGGATTATAGGAGCAAAGGATTATAGGAAGAAAGGATTATAGGAACAAAGGATGATAGAAGCAAAAGATGGTCTGAGTAAAGGAGCATGAGAAGGTGACAATACTGCAAAAGAAATATGATTGAACTAATTCAAATGAGCCACTTCAATCCTGCAGGATAGGACTTTGACGTCCATAGGGAAAGAATTAACTAACGGATTTTCGGGGATATGAATAATTTGAACTATCATGCAAAAAGCATACTGATGCAATGAATAATAAAGCAAGGGAACTAAACAGGAATCAAAACAAATAATAAAGGAAAGGAAATCCAATTTAGCAAATGGGCAATTATAAGGTTAACCAAGGGAAGTAATAATGAAGGTAAGCAAAAATAAATTATTAACAAGGGAATATTTCACAACCAAACCCAACAAAAGACCGACATCATGATAAGTGCAAGTGCAGTTATGCAAAAATGATAATATAATAAATCAGGGAGTTTTGACTGGTGTATCTCACCGCTGCGGCACTGCAGCCCCCCACAGACCGGGCAGCCCCGCCAACAGGGCATGCGGGCATGGGAGGCAGTATACCTTAGTCTGCCAACAATCTAAAAAACAACACTGTATCAAAACTGCAGCAGGGCGCAGGTCGGATTGCCCTTAATAGGTTGACAAAAAACACTGAAGACGGTCAACAATTGTACACAACTGTCAAAACACAGAAGCGAAACCACAAAAAATTCTGCTATACCTAGCAAAACTCATACAACATCCTCCCCACTAACTCCTCAGCCAAGGCCCTTTCGAAGTTACGGAGGGAATTGCACAGCACCACATCAGAGGACAGACTGTTCCAGACCTGAACACAGCAAGAGTAAAACAATCTTTGTTTATAGTCAGCCCGACAGCGAGAAACCACCAGCTTGAATGAGCATGTGTGCCAATATCTTGAGCATGCTCAAACACAGCAGACAACCCTGAATTCACAGAACAGTGAAAAATCTCCCACACTTCACCAGATCCAAATGCAACAAACTCCCCTGACTAAAAACAACTTCAAAGCTCCGAGCCTCTCACCTTAGTCCACTCTACCCAGACCCTCCATTTCCCTGGTCCACTGCCTCTGCAGCACTGACTCCAAAAGTCTTAGATCCTCCAAATATCTCACATTCCACACACAAGAGCAGTAGTCCAAGATGGTCCTTATATGAGTTATAAACAATGACACCACAAAAACCAAACTCCTATTGACAGTAGAACAGAGCAGACTAGTTGCAGGAGTGGTAGCCTTTCTAACAACACTCTTCACATGGAGGTGAAATTGCAACCTTGAGTCAACAAGCAGTCCCAAGAGCCTGCAGGAATCAAAAAGCTTTAGTGCAACACCATTCAAATTATAAGCAATTCCATCATCAAGCTGCTTTGATTAGAGATGACCCCTGTAAAAATGCATATAGACACATTTGGCAATGTTCAGAGAAAGATTCCATGACAAGAAAATAGACTGCACCAAATTCAGATCTCTCTGCAAAAAAAGACACACCCAGGCAAATGGCTTGGACTTTGTGTGGGAAGCTCAAATAAAGTTTGAAGTCATCAGCAAAAGCCGTCCACTTACAAGCCACTCACGCTGCAACATGATTAACATACAGCAGAAACAAGAGCGGGCCCAGCACAGAACCTTGGGGCACTCCCCTTGTCACCTCCCAAAAGTCACTGACAACTCCCTCCACAGAAACACACATTTGCCTCCCAATCAGAAAACTTTGAATCCAATCCAACAATCCACCATGAATACCCACACACCTTAATTGGGCCAATTAAACAGAATGATTGACAACATCAAATGTCTTGGAGAAATCCAGAAAGACCACATCCACCACCATTCCCTCATCCACTAGATCAGCAACCTCACCATAAGTGAGCAACAGTTGATCCTCCAAGCTCCTTCCCTCCCTGAATCCAAATTTGCCGCTTGACAAAATGCCTGAATCCTCCAGACAAGACACCACCTGCAACACAACAACCCACTCCAGCACCTTACAACAAACAGAAGTAAGACTCACAGGTTGATAATTGAGAGGGTTGCTCCTAGCACCAGACTTGAATATGGGAACAACCTGAGATTCCTTTCAGGCCCCCGGCAAAACTCCCTGGCCCAACGACTTCACAAATATCAAAGACAAGAGCAATGACAGCTGACAAGAACATTGCTTCAAACCACTAGCCTGGTGGATACCATTTATGATTAGGTCCAGGGGCAGAAGATGAATCTAAATTCTCCAGAACCTAGGAGACCAAGTCATCACACAAATTTCACCAAATTTCCCAGGCCAAAATTCATGTGGGGAAGGGCCGGCAGGATCAGCATCTACAAAATGACAAAAAAGTCCATGAACAGCTGACTCATGTCTCTCTGATCAGAAACAACATCACCAGATGGAAGCTTCAGAGGACCAGCAGAAGGACAGCCCTTTTTCCTTTTTCTGATATAGGAGTGAAACATCTTAGGAGCAACAGAGAAGTTGATGCCTGATGGCTAATTCCTGTTCATACAAACACTGGCTGTGGCGAAAAAAAATCTGTAATCAAAATTGAGCCAACCAAACTTTCCCAAGGACACCAATACCTCCTTATGCTGCCTACCAAGCTTCCTCCTCATAAGCTTGTACTGCATCCAAACCTGAGATCTACCGATCATCGGCTCACTGGGAAGGCCCCACCACCAGCTTGGCCACGAAGCAGAGTCTCAAGTGAAAAAAAAACTTTCAACAAGCAAATGGCTAACTGACAAACAAACTAGCCTTCCTAAATCCAAACTGTCTCGAAGAAAGGAGCTGGTAATGTTACAGAGTGCCTAATTACTTTTGTACTTGGCCATCCTGCATTTCCCCTAACCCATGTCTCTTTTCTGTCCCAGATTAGTGACTGCAAAACTGACTGCTGATTAGTATGCAGATAAAGCTTTTCCTTCTACCTATTGTGCCTGCCTGCCATTGCTACCATCACCACCAATCAAGTCATCTGAGGATCTAGAGTGGAGCAGTGTCCTCCACCTTTTCCCAAGTGCTAGGAGTTAGGGAGAAGTTGAGCAATCAACTTGTACCTATTAGCAAGGTCATTTTTCATAGTTGCTGGAGCATACATAGAAGAGTATTCCGATTCATTATTTAATTCATGCTATCATATCTATTATACTGGAGACTTTTCCATGATTTGCTATTCTTCATTATATATCAAATGTTGATTGATATTACATGCCCGGGAAAGAATCAATATATCACGACTCCCTGTAATGTTCGCGAGTGAACAAATGACTAAGACCATTGTCAAATATAAGACTTTCTCTACAATAGGGTTGATAGTAGAGGAAGAAAGACGCGCAAATATCAGACACATACTTCCATTCGTGTCGACTAAAAAGTAAGAAAAGTGTCATTGCAACGTGAAGCCCCCCTTGTCAGTGCCAAGTCGTAAAACAATAGCAGAGGCAAATTTTCTCGTTAGTAAATAGATTCAGACGGACAGTCAGCACTGTTTCAGGGAGGGTCGTGGAACGGAGATGACGATATTTGCATTGAAACAAACTGTGGAATCTTACAGAAGTAGGTACTCTCCTGACGAGAGCTTCTCCCTATATCGTCGAGTTGCAAGTGTTCTGATATAGAAGACACGAATTTCTTGTGCGATGGGGTAGTTACAAATCGGCAAACCATCATTTTATCAATGGAATCAGACAAGGAGGTTGATTATCATCACTGTCATATGTTTACAAGATGCTGAATAACATATTAAGCCGGGAGAACGAAGGATGTCATGTTGCCAATAGCGATGAAATAGAGTTGGCGGCTCCAGCTCTCAGCCTTGTGAAAGCTTCTTGTATGTATAGACATACAGCAGTTTCCCCTTAGTTAGGAGGGTGGCTAAGTTAGGCTGACACAGAGATGGGAGGCGCCCAATCTCCCCGCCATAAGACCGCCATGTCCATGCCGAGGCTCGAATTCACGACATGCAGCACGAGAGGCTAACACTGCAGTATGACACGCTAACCACCTGGCCATGACGACCATATCTCTAATAATTATACTCAGTCCCATGATATCGTATAGAACACATCTAATACAGTGTAAATTGATCTGATCAAACGGTCGTTACTTCTCGACTGATGTTAAGCAATATGGTGTCCCACTTAATTGTGGGTACGAATTTTGTTATCATGGGCACATTGCTTCTGCAGATTGCACTAATGATAGAGATGCTAAAACAAACAAGACGACAGAATGCTGCTGGTAATATTCTATTATGGAAATTATTTTACGTTGCAGACAAATAAGCTAAAATAGAGCTTTCGTATTGTATTGTTATCCAATATACGGCAAAAAAATGTGGACAGATTTCTGCAAATATAATATTGGAAGGCTGACAAGGAGCTACGATGACATTTTTTCGTCAACAGATGCACGTGCCGCGTTCCTCATCGTGAGCCAAGGGAGCTGCAACGACCTCTTTCGTTGACTGGTGCACGTGCCGCGTTCCTCATCGTGAGCCAAGGGAGCAACGATGACCACTTTTGTCGACAGAGATGCACGTGCCGCGCTCCTCAGCATGAGCCACAGGAGCTACGACGACCTCTTTCGTCGACTGATACAGTTACCGCGTTCCTCATCGTGAGCCAAGGGAACTGCGACGACCTCTTTCGTCGACTGATGCTGGGGCCCCGTTCCTCATCGTGAGCCAAAGGAGCTGCGACGACATCTTTTGTCGACTGATGCAGGGACCGTGCTCCTTATCGTGGGCCAAGGCTATCGAAACACATTTAAGAACTATTTTGTAAAGCAGCCCACAGCGTCATGACCAGAGTAAGTAAGGGCTTCTTTGCAATCTGCACCAGCATTACGAATGCTGTGTCGTCAACGTTAGGGGGGGGGGGGAAATTCTGTACACTCAAAAAGGAAGACAATCTGCGTGTCCGATGAACATAAAATGTTTATTTGTTCTGTACTTTCTGATGAGATTTGCCTGTCATTCTTTGGTTGCTTACTAAAATTTATATTAGACTGAGTTAGGTGCATAAAAAAATGTACTGCAATGCCCTAGATAATTGTTAAAGAAGTTATTATATTAATAATAATTATTATTATTATTGTTCCTATTGATCATATTATTAAAAACATTTATTATATTGCATTTTAATATTTAAAGGGAAATTCTTTTAGCCATCCACCGTTGTAAAGTTTTCCTGTATGCAAAGAGATGAAAAGTTTTGCGTATACTGTAAGCTTTATTTCTGATAGGTTTTCGCAAAAAAACATATGAATCATGTAAGCT